>PVJN01007627.1:0-68821 GCA_004026805.1 Lasiurus borealis | reverse complement strand
TCTTTATATTTCAAATTTTTGACTTGATTCTTGCCTTTCTCTAGTCTGCTGTTAGGACTCTGTATATTTTTTATTTCAGTTAGTGTCTCTAGTTGGTCCTTTTTCATCTCCTCTTGGGGCTCGCTAATTTTATGCATCATCTCTAGCATCTCTAGTTGGCTCTTTTGTATCTCTAGTAGGCTTTCGCTAAATTTATCCACCTTTTCTAGCATATTCTTGAAAAACCTTATAAGCATGGTTCTGAACTCTATATCCAGTCGTTTTTTTTCCTCCATTTCTTTTGATGGTGATCCCTTCCCTTGTCTTGGCATTTTCACTATGTCGGGGAATCTTTTTTACTTGCAAGACCACAGAAGCCTCTGTTGAGCTTGGGATGGGTGGAGTCTCAGGGCTTAAGGGACCGCCTTGCCTCCCAGTCGGCCCCGCCCTCCACGGCCCCTGAGTCTCACGTGACTGGGTAATCTCTGGAGCGGTCCTTGTGCGTTCACGCCCGCAATGCCTCTAGACCGCTGCCTTTCCAGCTCCCCTGCTCCCCTGCGCACCAGGACCACACAAGTCTAGGTCTCAAGTGTTTCGCCCGAAACAGGGGCCCAGTGGACTCAGAAGTGGCACAGTTGGGAGGGTCTGTCTCCCGCCCAGTCGCAAAAGCCAGCAGCACAATCAGCAATCTGTCCTCCGTGTGGCGCCAGCGCCGTGTGTGCGCGCGCACCACTGTGACCAGACCTCCTATCTTTTGTGACTCCCCTAAATTTCTGTGCATTTCTCCCTTTTCACAGCCCAAACTCCTCCCGTATGAGTTTCAGCTGGATCTGGGGTTTAGTGTCTTAGGATAAGGGGTTCAATGCCATTGGGGGTCTCTGTTTCCCTCCCGTCAGAGAAAGCCAGCCAGGTTACTCGGGTACCCGCTCTCTCAGCGCGCGTGTCTCCGTACCTCAGCTTTTTGCAGCTCCTCTGGGTCTCTGTGAGCCCCTCTCTTTCCTTCTAGCTGTAGAACTTCCACTCAGCCAGCTTTCCTGTGGTTCTGGATGATGTCCGTTCTGTCTTTTAGTTGTAGTTTTTAAACTGTTGTGCGAGGCAGCAGTGTAGGTGTTTACCTATGCCGCCATCTTGGCTCCTCCTCTGTCACAATATTATTTCTATATTCTATGCTGTACTTTATATCTCCATGACTGTTTTTATAATTGGCACTATCAATATTTTATCTCTTCCTTTTTAACCCATCCCCTCAATTCCCTTCCCACCTGGCAACCAGCAAAATGTTCTCTAATCTATGAGTTTGTTCTTGTTTTGTTTATTTGCCTATTTTGTTCTTAAGTTACACATATGAGTAAAACCATATGATATTGGTCTTTCTCTGTCTGACTGATTTCACTTACCATACTACCCTCTACAACTATTCATGTTGTCACAAATGGCAGGATTGCATTTTTTCATGGTTGACTAATATTCCAGTATATATTTGTACCACATCTTCTTTATACATTTGTTTATCAATGTTAATTTAGGTTGTGTCAATATCTTAGCTATTTTAAATAATGTGGCAAGAGCATCGAAGTGCATATATTCAAATTTCCATTTCTTTTTTTCATAATCTATTCATCTTTTTCACCCAGTCCCCAAACCCCCTTACTTCTAACAACTGTCAGTTTATTTTCTGTATTTATGAGTCTGTTCCTATTTTGTTTGTTTGTATTGTCCTGTTCTTTTATTTCTGATTTTATTAACTTGTGTCCTCTCTCTTTTTTTCTTGATGAATCTGTTTCAAGGTTTATTGATCTTGTTTATAAATTATTTTCTCTGCTCTCTCCACATGCCAATAAGCCCATTGAATGGGTTGTTTATTTTCTGTAACATATATTTAATTTATAGCATTTTCTTTTTACTTTTAAAACTTTTTTCAAATACAGTTGACATACGATATTATATTAGTTTCAGGTGTACAACAAAGTGATTAAATATTTATATAATGTATAAAGTTAATACCCAATAAGATCAATGAAACCAAGAACCAGATTTTTGTACTGCTTTTTCAGATTCTGTTTTGTTTATTTCCATTTTGATTTTTACTTCCTTCAACTCACTATGAGTGTGAGTATTCCTTTTTTATTTTAGTTTCTCTACATGTGAGGTTAGCATTTTTATTTGGGATTGTTCTTGCGTCTTGAGCTAGACCTGTATTGCTATATATTTTCTTTTTAGGATTGCTATTGCTGTGTCCCACACATTATGTGTTTTGTTTTTATTGTCATTTGTCTCAAGGAATCTTTTAATTTATTTCTGTATATCATTGTTAAATCATTTATTGTTTAGTAACATGTTATATATGGTATTTTCAGTTTTTTATTGTAATTGATATCTAATTTTATAACATTTTGATCAAAGGAGGTGCTTAATATTTTCAATGTTAAATTTATTAAGGTATATTCTGTGGCCTAATGTAGACTATTGTAGAAAATGTCCATGTGCAGTTGAAAAGAATGCCATATTCTTCTGTTTTGGAGTAAAATGCTTTGAAAATATCAAGTAATTTAATCTAATCTAGTGTATCATTGAAGCCCACTGTTTTCTTGTTCATTTTCTCTTTGGAAAATCTATCCATTGACTTCAATAGGAGAATTGTATTACTGTTGAACTCTCCTTTTATGCCTACCAAGATTTACTTCTCTATTTAGGGACTCCTATATTGGGTGCATAAATATAGAAACATAAGTGTTTACAAAGATTATATCCTCTTGGAGAAACCAAGATGGTGGCATAGGTGAACACCTAAACTGCTGCCTCACACAACAATTTCAAAACTACAGCTAAAAGACAGAATTGACATCATCTAGAGCCACAGGAAATCTGGCTGAGTGGAAATTCTACAACTAGAAGAAAAGATAGTGGCTTATGGAGACTCAGAAGAGCTGCAAAAAGCTGAGGTACAGAGACACGCATGTGGAGAGGATAGGCAGTGGAATGCCTTGCTGGCTTCCTCTAGTGGGAGGGAGATGGAAACTCTCGACTGCACTGAACCCCAGTTCTGACTGCACTGAACCTCAATTCCAGACAAGACTCATATTGAGGGAGTCTGGACAGTCGTGAAAGGGAGGAGTGCACAAAAACTTAGGGGAGCCACAAAAGGCAGAGGTCTGGAGGCAAGTTACGAGTGTGCACACAGAGGGCTGACTGCTGATGGTGCCTCTAGTGGGAGGAAGATAGACCTCCCAAATGCACTGAAATCCAGCTCCGACTGCATTGAACCCCAGTTTCAGGCAAGACCCTGGGACCCAGACTCATACAGGTGCGCGGAGAGCACAGAAACTCAGGAGAGTGGGAAAGGCAGAGGTCTAGAGGTGTGTGTGTGCCAGTGCACAGAGAGGGCTGCAGCAATTACTAAGGGACACTGAGACCCAGGGGCCTTGTAGAACAGGGTTGCCGATGGGAAGTCAAGGCTGTCTGCTAGGCCCTGAGACTCTGCCCCATCCAAGTTGAACACAGGCTTTTGCAACTCTTATATCATAAGGCTGATGCCAGTACAGAAGTTCTCCTTGTATAGACACAGCTGATCCACACAACCAATTGGCTTGGAGGTCAATTCCCCCCAGTGATACCAACAACAATCAAGGTTTAACTACAACAAGGCTGTACACACAGTCCACAAAGGGGTGCACCAAGAAATTCCACCTCAGGTAACTGGGGAGGTGGATCTACTGGGCCATATAGGACACCTAGCACACAAAGCTACTATACCAGCTCAGGAAAGCAGCGAAAATGTGGATACAAAGGAACAGATCACAAGTGAAAGAAATGGAGGAAAACAAATGACTTCATATATTGTTCAAAACCACTATTATAAGGTTTTTCAAGAATTTCCTAGAAAAGATGGATAAATTTAGCAAGACCCAAGAGGCGATGAAAAAGGACCAACTAGAGATGAAAAAGGACCAACTAGAAATTAAACATACACTGACTAAAATAAAAAAATATTATACAGAGTCCTAACAGCATACTAGAGAAAGGCAAGAATCAAGTCAAAAATTTGAAATATAAAGAAACAGAAAACACTCAACTGGAAAAGCAAGAAGAGAAAAGAATCCAAAAATGTGAATATAATGTAAGGAGACTCTGGGACAGCCTCAAGCGTACCAACATCAGAATTATGGGGATGCCAGAAGAAAAGAGAAAGCAAGATACTGAAAACCTATTTAAAGAAATAATGACTGAAAACTTCCCACATCTGGCAAAAGAAATAGACTTACAAGTCCAGGAAGCACACAGAACCCCACATAAAAGGAATCCAAAGAGGACCACACCAAAACACATCATAATTAAAATACCAAGAGCAAAAGACAAAGAGAGAATATTAAAAGCAGCAAGAGAAAAACGGTTAAATTACCCACAAGGAAACACCCATAGGACTGTCAGCTGATTTCTCAACAGAAACTATGCAGGCCGGAAGGGAGTGGCAAGAAATATTCAAAGTGATGAATAGCAAGAACCTACAACCAAGATTACTCTACCCAGAAAAGCTATCATTCTGTATTGAAGTGCAGATAAAGAGTTTCATAGATAAGAAAAAACTCAAGGAGTTCATGAACTCCAAACCAGTGTTATATGAAATGCTGAAAGGTACTCTTAAGAAGAAGACAAAGAAGAAAAGGGTAAAGATAAAAAAAATTAGGAACAACAAATACATAACTATCAACAAGTGAATCTAAAAATCAAGTGAATTAAAAATCTGATGAACAGAATAAACTGATGAATATAATAGAATCAGGGGCATAGAAAGGGAGTGGACTGACAATTCTCAGGGGGAGAAGGATAAAGGGATTGCCAGGAGAGACTGGACAAAATCATATTCCTATGGATGAGGACAATGTGGGGGAAGTAAGGGCAGAGGGAGGGGTGGGAGCCAGGTGGAGGGGCGCTATGGTGGGAAAATGGAGGATCAATTGTAATAATACAACTAATAAAGATTTATTCAATAAATAAATAAATAAATAAATAAATAAATAAATAAATAAAAAGATTATTCCTCTTGTTGGATTGATCCCTCTATTATTCTGAAATATCCTTCCTTGTCTCCTGTTATAAACTTGAATTTAAAGATTGATATGTGTATTGCTTTTTTGTTTGTTTGTTTCCATTAGCATATAATATTTTTTTCCATCACTTACTTTTAGTTTGTATATGTATTTCCATCAGAAGTGGGTTTCTCATAGACAGCTTACAAATGGGTCTTATTTTCTTATCCATTCAGCTACCCTATGTCTTTTATTAAAACATTTAATTTATTTAGATTTATAAAGTTTATTGATAGTTATGTATTTATTGTTATTTTATTAAACCTTTTTATATTTCTCTTTTTTGTTTTATAGTAGTTCTTTTAACATTTCTTGTGATATTGGTTTCACGATTATAAACTCTTTAGCTTTTTCTTTAATTGAAAGCTCCTTTTCTGTACTTCAATTGTAAATAATAGCCTTTCAGGATAGAGTAATTTTCAGGTTATAGGTCCTTGCTTTTCATCAGTTTGAATATTTTGCAGCAATCCCTCTGACCTGCCAAGTTTCTATTGATAAATCAGTTCGTAGCCTTATGGGAGCTACCTTGCTCATGGCTCTCTTTCTCTAGTTGCTTTAAGATTCTTTTTTTGTCTTTAACTTTTGGCATTTTAATTATGTTTCTTGGTGTGGACCTCTTTGGATTAATTTTGTTTGGGGCTCATTTTTTTTAATCTTTCTTGTTCAGAGTATTATAGATGTCCCCCTTCTGTTTCCTTTCACCCAGTTTCTCCTTGACCCCAAGCCTTCACCATCCTATTGTATGTGCCCATATGTAGTGTATATATGCATATAAGTTACTTGGTCAATCTCTATCCACCAATCCTCTCTCCTCCCTCTAATAATTCTCAGTCTGTTCCATGTTTCCATGCTTCTAATTTGTTTTATTCATCAGTTTTGTTCATTAGATTCCTTGTTTATTTATTTTGATTTTTAGATATGTATTTGTTACCATTTTATTATTATAGATATGTATTTGTTACCATTTTATTATTCATATTTTTTAGTCTCCTTCTTATTTTTCTTCTTCTTCTTTTTCTTCTCCTCCTCCCTCTCCTTCTCTTCTTAAAGAATACCCTTCACCATTTCATGTAATACTGCTTTTGTGATGATGAACTCCTTTACCTTTTTCTTGTCTGTGAAGCTCTTTATCTGATTTTTAATTGTAAATGAGTACTTTGTTGGGTAGAATAATCTTGATTGGAGGTGCTTGCTATCACTGAATGTTTCTTTTCACTCTGCCCTGGATAGTTTCTGTTGAGAAATCTGCTGAGAGTCATATGAGTGCTTCCTTGTAGGTAACAAACTGCTTTTCTCTTGCTGATTCTAATATTTTATCTTTGGCTTTAGCCCTTGGCATTTTAATTATGTTGTCACTTGGTGTGGGCCTCTTTGAGTTCCTATTGTTTGTAACTCTCTATGCTTCCTGGACTTGTAAGTCTATTTCTCACACCAGGTAGGGGAAGTTTTCTGTCAATATTTCTTAAAATAGGTTTTCAATATCTTGCTCTCTATCTTCTTCTGGCATCCTCATAATGCAAATGTTGGTGCACTTGAAGTTGTCCCAGAGGTTCCTTACATATATTTTTTTTAAATTTTTGTTTCTTTTTGCTCTTCTGATTGGGTGTTCTTTGCTTCCTCATATTTTAAATTGTTGATTTGATTCTCAGAATCCACTACTCTACAGCTGAATCCCTGTGTATTTTTCTTTACTTCAGTTAATGTATGGTTAATTTCTGACTAGTCCTTTTCCATTTTTTAGGCATTCTCACTAAGATCCTTGAAAGTCTCACTAAGGAAACCAAGATGGCGGCATAGGTGAGCACCTAAGCTGCTGCCTCACCCAACAATTTCAAAACTACAACTAAAAGACAGAACAGACACCATCCAGAACCACAGGAAAGCTGGCTGAGTAGAAATTATACAACTAGAAGCAAAGAGAGTAACTCATGAAGACTCAGAGAAGCTGCAAAAAGCTGTGGTATGGAGACACACTCGTGGAGAGGACAGGTGGAGGAGGGTATGGCTGGCTTCCTCTAGCAGGAGGGAGACAGAAAACCCCAAATGCACTGAACCCCAGCTCCAGGAGAGACTTATATGGGGGAGTCCAGACTATTGTGAAAAGGAAGGAGTTAATGGAAACTTAGGGGAGCCATGAAAGACAGAAGTCTGGGAGCTCACAGAAGTGCATGCGAAAGTGCACGCAAAAGTGCACACACAGAGCGCTGACTGCTGATTGTGCCTGGTTTTCTCTAGCAGGAGGAAAACAGAACCTCACAACAGCACTGAAATCCAGATCTAACTGCACTGAACCCCAGTTTTGGCGAGACCCTGGGAACCCAGACTCATCTGGGTCCCTAGAACACATGGAAACTCAGGGGAACTGAAAGGCAGAGTTACAGAAGCTGAAAGGCAGAAGTCTGCAGGCAAGCCCACATGCACAGATACAGCTGATCCTCACAACCAGTTGGCTTGGAGGTCAATTCCCCTCCCCCTTCACTTCCAGTGTCACCGACAACAATCAAGACTTAACTACAACAAGACTGTATATACAGTTCACAAAGGGGCATACCAAGGGGGTCCACCTTAGGTAACTGGGAAGGCAGAGCTACTGGGCCACATAGAACAGCTAGCACACAGAGCTATTCTACCAACTCAGGGAAGCAGCAAAATATGCAGAGACTAAAGAACAGATTACAAATGAAAGAAATAGAGGAAAACAAATGACTGGATATAGAGTTCAAAGACACAGTTATAAGGTTTTTCAAGAATTTCCTAGAAAAAATTGATAAATTTAGTGAGACCCAAGAGGAGATGAAGAAGAACCAATTAGAAATTAAAGATACACTGATTTAAATAAAAAATATTATACAGAAACCTAACAGGAGACTAGAGGATCACAAGAATCAAGTCAAAGATTTGAAATACAAACAAGCAAAATACACTCCACTGGAAAAGCAAAAAGAATAAAAAAATGTGAAGATAGTGTAAGGAGCCTCTGGGACAACTTCAAGAGTACCAACATCAGAATTGTGGGGGTGCCAGAAGAGAGAAAGCAAGATACTGAAAACCTATTTGAAGAAATAATGACTGAAAACTTGCCACATCTGGTGAAAGAAATAGACTTACAAGTCCAGGAAGTGCACAGAACCCCAAACAAAAGGAATCCAAAGAGGACTACACCAAGACACATCATAATTAAAATACTGAGAGCAAAAGACAAAGAGAGAATATTAAAAGCAACAAGAGAAAACCGGTTAATTACCTATAAGGGAGCACCCATATCATTGTCAGCTGATTTTTCAACAGAAACGATGCAGGCCAGATGGGAGTGGCAAGAAATATTCAGCGTGATGAATAGCAAGAACCTACAACTAAGATTACTCTACCCAGCAAAGCTATCATTCAGAATTGATGGGCAGATAAAGACCTTCACAAATAAGAAAAAACTAAAGGAGTTCATCAACACCAAACCAGTAGTATATGAAATGCTGAAAGGTATTCTTTAAGAAGAGGAAGAAGAAAATGAACAACAAATACATATCTATCAACAAGTGAATCTAAAAATCAAGTGAATTGAAAATCTGATGAACAGAATAAACTGGTGAATATAATAGAATTAGGGGCATAGAAAGGGAGTGGACTGATAATTCTCAGGGGGAAAAAGGTGAGGGGGGATGCAGGAAGAGACTGGACAAAAATCATACATCTATGGATGAGGACAATGTGGGGGAGGTGGGAACCAGTTGGAGGGGAAATATGGGGGGGAAAAAGAGGAACAATTGTAATAATCTGAATAAAGATTTATTAAAATTAAAGAAAAAGAAAGTCTCACTAAAACCCTTGGAGGTCTCAAGAAGATTATTTAGTAACCTTATAATCATAGTGTTGAACTCAATATTTAGCAGTTTGTTTTCTTCCATTTCTTTCTTTTGTAACATTTCTTTATCTCCACATTTTGGCTGCTTCCCAGTATTTATTTCTACGTATTGAGCATAGCTGCTATGTCTGCTTGAGTTGGTACAGGGGCCTTTTGTAGCAGCTGTCTTATAGGGCCCAGTGGCTTAGTCTCCCCTTTGTGTGCTATTTGCACAGTCTTATAGTTGAGACTTGATTGCTGTTGCTGTCACTGGGAGAAATTGTTCCCAGGTCACTTGGCTATGAATACCAGATGTGACTATAGTAAGAGATCTGTTGTGCAGGATACACCCCTATGGAGTAGGATTTGCTTCACTGGGGCTTTAGTTCTCACTGAATCTTTTGAGTGTGTCACTTATGGGTGTGTGGAGTTTTAATCTGGTATGGTCTGATGCAGTCAGCCATTCTCTGGGGCCACCCAGCAGGAGCTACAGAGAGATCTGCAGATTCCTCCAATTTTTACTATGTTTGGAAGTGCCCAGACAAGGCTCAGCTATGAAGCAAAGCAGGCTGGTGCTAGTGCCAGGTCTTGGGCCTTTTATTTATAAGTTTTGGGCACCCTGACCAAGCTGCATCTCATTTGAGAGATTTTAGTAAAGTCTGAAGCCTGAGCAAGGACAGGCCATTCTTATGCAAAAGCTGCTGCACACAGGTTGGGTGGGGTTGCAAAATGGATAGAGCAAAGGTCTCAGGGAATCACCAAGGTAGAGCAAACAGAAATGACTGCCAGGGAGTCCTGCCACCAGGAGGTCCCAGTATAGCAACAATGACCCCTATAAGCACTGTCTGAGAGAAGCCACCCCTGAGTTCTTGCTCCAGTGGCAAACAAACCAGTTCCCAGCCCCCTATATGTTTGGGTCCCCCAGAGCTGTTGCCCAGCACCAGCAGTGGGAGCTCAGAGGAAGTGAGTCTGAATAAGTTTGTGCAATGGCCTTTTAAAAGGAACAGCTGGTGGAGGGATGGCAAGGGGAGATGGGAGAAGGCAATGGGAAAAAAAAAAGGGACATATGTAATACTTTCAACAGTAAAGATTTATTTAAAAAATAAAATAAACAAATAAATAAAAAAAACATCTGGGTTACCAGCAACCTCTGTCACTGAGCCCCTGGATTTTACAGCCCATAGTTACAGGAACTTTTCTTTGCGGCTCTGTAGTCTGGTTTGGGGCTGGGACTCCTTGCTCTTTGCAGGGGGACTTTGCAGAGACAATCTCCTTCCTGATTAAAAAAGCACTAAGACATAGGTACTGGTCCAGCCTATTCCATGCCTCTACCTCTCCTGCTAGTTTCAACATGCTTTCTTCTTTACTTCTCTACTTGTAGGACTTCTAGTCAGTCAACTTTTAAGTAGTTCTGGATTATGATTGTTCTATATTTTAGTTGTAATTTTGGTATGTTTATGGGAGGTGGTGAGTACAGACATTTACCTATGCCACCATCATGTTTTTCTCCTAATTATTCTTTATTTCAGATAATGTATGCTTAATTTATGACTGGTCCTTTTAATTTCTTTGATGTTCTTACTAATCTCCTTGAACTTTTCACTAAGATCCTTAATCATCCTCATAACCTTTGTTTTAAACTCTGTATCTAGTAGTTTGCTTTCTTCCATTTCATTTATTTTTTTTTTCCTGAAGATTTCTTCTGTTCTTTCTTTTGTTTCTTTATCTCCACATTTTGGCTGCTCTCCAGTGTTTGTTTCTATACTAGGTAGAACTGCTATGTCTCCTGGAATTGGTAGAGTGGCCTTGTGTAGTAGATGTTCTAGAAGGCCCAGTGGCTCATCCTCCCCAGTCACCTGAGCTGAGCACTCTAAGTGTCCCCTATGTAGTACGTGTGTACTGTCTTGTAATTGAATTTGATTGATATTGGAGTTACTGGGAGGAATTGACCTCCAGGCTAATTGGCTGTGAGGACCAGCTATGATTACAGTGAAAGAGATGCTGTGCAGGAGATACTCCTTTGGAGAAATCTTTCTTCAGGGGTTTTGGTATTCACTAAGTCTGCCCTTTGAGTGTGTTGTTTCTGCATGTGTAGATTTGTAATCAGGTGTGGTTCAAAGCTGTTCAAAGGGTGCACTGATGCTGGGGCCTCCCAGGAGGACAAGGTCAGCTACTGCTAGGGCCAGCCAGCAGGAGCTAGAGAAATCTGAAGATAGCTGCTACTTTTCTTGGGCTTGAAATTGCCTAGGAAAGGCCAAGCCATTAAGCAAGATAGGCTAATGCTAGTGCCAGGACCTGGGCCTCTTTTTGAGATGTATGGTGCATGCTGATGCTAGCTGTTGTTTATTTTGGAGATTGTAGGAAAGTCTGAAGCCTGGCCCAGGATAGGCCATTCATATGGAAAAGTTCCTACAAACAACTTAGGTAGGGCTGAAAATTGTGTGGGATGGGGTGAGGTCTCAGGGAATCACCAGAATGAACAGAACAGTGGAGGAGACTCAGATATGGTGCTTGCAAATCAACTCTGTGACAAGGGATGCCTCAGCATAGAAACAATGAACTCTGTGAGCACCCCTGTCTGGGAGAAAGCCACCCCCGAGTTCTTGCTCTGATACCAGACATGTGCCTGAATCTCACCATACTGCTGCCCAAGTGCTGCAGCAAGGAGGAATGAGTCCAAGTAAGTCCCTATGCTAGCCCTTGAAGAGGAACTGCCTGGGACTCCAGCAGCATCTATATCACTCAGCCATAATTCATGCTGATTTTTATTATTCAACATTATTGGGACTTTTCTTCCCAGCACTGGAGACCTGGGCTAAAGGGTCTGGTATAGGGTTGGGGCTCCTTGCTTCTTGCAGGATGCCTCCACATCTGAGATATCCCTCCCAATTAAAAAACAAAACAAAACAAAACAAACAACAACAACAAAAACTCTATACAGCCTGGACAATGTGGCTCAGTTGTTGAGCATCAACCTATGAACCTGGAGTTCAAAACTTTATACCCAGTCATGCCACATGCCCAGGTTATGGGCTCAATCCCCAATAGTGGGCATGCAGAAGGGAGCCAATCAGTGATTCTCTTTCATTACTGATGTTTCCCTCTCTCTCCCTCTCCCTTCTCTTTGAATGAGCCAGTCAGAGAAAGACAAGTATCACATGATCTCACTCATATGTGAAATCTAATGAACAAAATAAACTGTTGATCAAGATAGATATAAATATAGAAGCATGGAATAGCAGACTATGAGAATGATTACTCTGACATAGAATTACTGTGAGAGAGGGCTAAGGGACTGCCTGCCTAAAGGAATCAGACAGCCTCATTTGCCTGCCTCTTCAAGCTTTTTTTGTAACAGTAGCTTGAGATAAGGTTTAACTTTTAGAAACAACCAGTAAGATAAGTAATCTTGGGAGGACACATGTGTCTGCAGTGTCCTTTAAATAAGACATCTAACGATTAAGCATAAAGATTCCAGGATGCACCTGAGGATCTGCTCTTGCACAGACTTGTTTGGTAGGTCAAGGAATAATTAGGATGGCTGCCTTCAGTCAACTTTCCTAAGTCAGACTTCCAAGAAACAGGGGCGGACCACCTTCAGCCTTCTCTCCTTTACAGGATTTCCCCCTTACAAACTTTCCAACCAAGTCTCCCAAGCTTTCTCACAATCAATAAAACTATATATTTTTAAAAAAACTAAAAATGCCACACATCGGTGTCAGACCAGTCAGTTTGTGCCTTCACCCCACCCACCAGTCTCAATGTGCTTCCTTTTTCCTTTTTTTAAAAAAATCTTTATTGTTGAAAGTATTACATATGTCATTTTTTCTCCAATTGATCCTTTATTGCTTGCCCCAGGCCTTCACCACCTTATTGTCTGTATCCATGGATTATGCACATATGCATACAAGTTCTTTGATTGATCTATTCTCACCCACCTACCTACCCACCCACACTCACCTTCCTTCTGAGATTCAACTGTCTGTTCATGCTTCTATGTTTATATCTATCTATCAACAGTTTATTTTGTTCATTGGATTTCACATATGAGTGAGATCATGTGATACTTCTTTCTCTGAATGGCTTATTTTGCTAAGCATGATACTGTGCTTTCTTCTTTACTTCTGTAGTTGTAGGACTTCCATTAAGCCAGCTTTCAGGCATTTCTAAATGATGTTTGTTCTATATTTTAGCTGTAATTTTGATGTGGTAGTGGGAGGCAGTGAGTATCTCATTTACCTATGTTGCTATCTTGGTTCTTCCTTGTTTGTGACTCTTTTCCCTTCCTAGATTTGTATGTCTATTTTCTTCTTCAGGTTAGGAGAGTTTTCTGTATTCATTATTTCTTCAGATTTATTTTCCTGCTCACTCTCTTCTCTTTCTGTTATCCATATGTTGATATTTTTTATGTTTCCTAGAGGTACCTTAAATGGTCCTCATTTTTTAAAAAAATTATGCTCATTAGTGTTTTTTGTTTTGCTGTTCCAACTGTATTTTCTACTATCTTGTCTTCCAAATTGATAACTCAGTCCTCTATTTCATCTACTCTACTGTTGATTCTCTAATGTATTCTCCATTTTTAATTGGTTCTTTTTTTATGTTTTCTATCTACGTTTTCATGTCTCCTATTTTTTGTTGAAGTTTCATTTGACTTTTTAAAAATGCCCATGTCTCTAATTAAATTTCTCATCTAGTCACACATGTAATTCATTCTTTCCACATTTTTTAAATTTATTTATTTATTTTTAAATATATTTCATTGATTTTTCACAGAGAGGAAGGGAAAGGGATAGAAAGCCAGAAACATCCATGAGAGAGAGACATCGATCAGCTGCCTCCTGCATGCCCCCCACTGGGGATGTGCCCACAACCAATGTACATGCCCTTGACCGGAATCAAACCTGGGATCCCTCAGTCCCCAGGCCGATGCTCTATCCACTGAGCCAAACCAGTTCCAGCTAAATTTATTTTAAAGTCTTTATCTAGTACTTCCAATATCTACAACATCTCTGCTTTTACTTCAGTTGTCTTTATCCTTTCTTTAATATGGATTATGTTTTCTCCTTTTATCACTTGCATCATAATTTATTTATTTTATTCTAGACACATTGTATAATAATAAGAGTAATGACTAAAGTAAAATTTTATTTCCCTACATAAAATTCAAGCCCTTTTTCTGTCAGATGGTATGTTTGATGAGCTATATCAGCTTAATTTATCATTAAGCTATGTTTGGACATTTTTACAGGTTTAGCTAGTTTAGTTTACTATTTGATATAAAATAATTGCATATTAGATTATGTATTTTTCTTCAGTTTTCTTAGAAAACTTAGCAGCAGTGACTCTCTGAGGATTTATTTGTGATATTCATTCAGTATTCAGCCTTCTGAGTCTTTGGGGAGTTCTCTTTGCTTTTCTGCCAGAATTCCTGAATTTTAATCTTGGAGCTACCAATGACTGATTATATGACTTGGATGAACTTACTAAACTTTTTCATCTTGTTGTTAAAACAAAATAAGAATCTGTACCCTTATGAATACTAAAAAATGACAACACTAAAGAGCTAACCTACATAGAGGAAGAGCACAATGTATTTGATATTTATGTTTGGTTCCACTGAATGTGAAAGTCAAAATCAAATTTGCTATGAAAAACCAAACATTTTTTTTAGATTTATTTCTCTATAGCATTGATATTTTTAATCCAATAGTATTGAATCCAATAGTGCTTAATCCAATAGTTGGTAAATCAGCAAGTTTACTGTTTTTAACTACGGGCCCATCTGCCTACTAATAAGAAAGTATTAAGTCACTCAAAGTTGATAGAAGAGACAGCAAAAGCACCTAATGAAATTAAAAACTATATGGACTCCTGAAACAATTTTATTATTTGAAATTTTTTAGTGACCTCCAGAACTTTAGAAAATGTAATATTTTAATACTGAAAGACATACAACATGGATATTCACAACCTGATGCATAAAAAAGAGAGTGGAGGAAGGGAGATCACTGTGAAATTAATCTTCAGTATTACTTTATCAACCATCTGCAATGGCTTCTCATTTGTTTCTATGGGATTACAGCCATTTACAGTAGCACAGAGAGTTCCTGGGCTCTCCATCTGTACCTATGGTTTAAAATAAGAAGTTTGCATCATTGAAATTACCCCATATCCACTGTCAAAGGTACACGATCCAGTGGCTTACATGTAATGATACTATTTCTGAAAACTGCTTTGTAATTAAATGTCAAAGTCTTGCATACATTTTAGACAACTCAGCATTGAAGTCACATCAGGTCACTGATAGAAAGCCATTGGTCAATGATCCCATTAAGCAAGTGAAGGGATGCTGTATATACAAAATGACTTAATCTTCTCTAAGTATAATACCACTACATAATCCCAAAGGATGTTTCCTTGCTTTCATAAGAACTGCATTAAAAGTTAATATCTCAACCAACTGTAATAAAATGTAAGGAAATTTCATATTTGTTGTGGTAAAACTTTATTATAATGAGAACATTGCTAGAAAAAAATATCCTGGTACTGGCTGGGTAGTTCCAGTTGGTTGGAGCATTGCTCCATGCACCAAACTGTTGTGGGTTCAATTCCTAGTCAAGGCACAAACCTGGGTGATGGGTTTGACCCCCAGTCTTACATTGATGTTTATTATCTATCTATCTATCATCTATCTATTTACCTATCTACCTACTTCTCTATCTATCTCTATCTTTCTCTCTTCCTTTCTCTCTCTCTAAAATCAATAAAAAAAATATCCTCAGGTAAGAATTTTTTTAAAAAGATAAAGAAAAAAATATATATATATCAAAATAGCTGGGTATAAGGTAAAATTTTTTTGAAAGAACCATCTTCACCTTATTGTCTCACAATAAGACCTAACAAACTATTTTCACTATAAGTTCTTTTACTATGGATGATTTCTTATAAGATAAACCAAGCATACACTTATATTTTCCCTCTAACTCCAAATTAAACATTTTAAAAAGCAAAAGTATTTTTAAAGTATTAAAAGGATTTTTTAAAGTATAAAAAGTAGAATATATAAATCACAAAATTTTGGAATTTCTGAAATATAGAGAGCATATATATAGTCAGATCTTTAGCAAACAAAACTGGAGGAATCTAAAGGCTCTAAGAATGAGGAGAGACCTGCTGCGGAGATAAGAGATTTATGAGTATCTAAGCCCACTATCAGTAATTCCAAGAATTAAGGAAAAACCCTAGAACAGTTAGAAGGAGATTTAATTGGAGAGTTTCATTCAGAACAGTCAGCCAGTCAGTTTCTTCCCTTTTCATTCTTTTCTGCTATGTGGGCTATAACAACTGGCTAAAGAAAAATATTGGGACCGGAGAAGTTTTATTGTGATTACCAGGAGTAGTGGGAAATCTTATCTTTGAAAGGCAATATTGTATTCTAAATGCTTGCCCCATACATTGAAGATAGGTTTGGAAATACATAAGGTCCATGAATGGTGATTCTCAAATCAATGCTATAGGCAACCAAGAAGCACTAACTCTCATAAGATAGTCAACAATATAGAAGCTAGACAATAGCAAAAAGAAGAATGAACCCTCCAGGAAAGAGTTAATCAAGGTAACAAAAGACTTAGAATAAATATAAATCTGTATATGTAAAACCCTAAAATGCAAGTAGACTGAACAGCAGAACAACCGAACAACCGAACAACCGAACAACTGAACAACTGGTCACTATGATGAGTGCTGATCACTAGGGGGCACAAGCGAAACATGTGGGCATCAGCTATGGCAGGATGGTGGAGCAGGTGAGTGGGAGCACCAGATTAAAGCAGGGTGCTAGTCACTGTCATTGGGAAGAGCTCTGGTGGTTACTGAAAATTTTTTGCCCTCATGCGCCATGGTCCCACCTGGTGCTCACACCTGCTGCTGGCATTAGCGTCGCTGGCACCGTTGCGCTGGCCTGATTAACCAGCACCATCAGTGGGTGCAATTGTTGGCTGCTGGCCCTGATCAATCCCTCAGGGCTTCTCCATCTCCCCCTACTCCTGAGGGTTCATAGGGACAGCAACTGCCACTTGCACCCACTGACAGTGCCAACCCAGCTTTCACCCACTACTGGCCCCAGCCCCAATAACTCCACACCATCAGCAGGTACAAGCAGAGCAGCCACTGTCAGCACATGGGAATGGTGGTGGTGGGAGCAAAGCTGCCAGCAGACAGGGAATTGGGGGCCACAGTGGGAGAAGCAGGGCAGGGGCACAGAGGATGAGCCAAGACCCACCCCTGTGCCCACTGCAGCCTTGTGGCCCACAATTCCTTATAAGATGCATGAATTTGTGCACTGGGCCCCTAGTATAGTGATAAAGATTTGAAAATCCATTATTCTATAAAAATATATTTTCTAGAACTCTAGAATAAAAGCTAATCATAAAGGAAATTTTCAAAGGAACACAATAATGATAGTAATACATACTACATAATGAATTAATGGATTGGAAATTTGAGCTGAGATATTCTCACATCTAGACTAAACATTTAGATAAAGGAAGAAAAATTTAAGTGTAGATTTAAGTGATATGAACATTACATCCAGAAATTCCACCATCCAATTTATAAAATAAGAGAAAATGCAAATAATTATACTGTTTTGGCCCTTCAACAACACAGCTTTGAATTGTATGGGTCCACTTATATGTTTATTTTTTTCAATAAATATATACATACTGTAAATGTATTTAATCTCACTTATAGTTTCCTTTATAATATTTTATTTTCTTTAGATTACTTTATGATAAAAATGCAGTATATAATGCATATAAGGTATGTACTTTGTTATCTTTATGATTTTTAGTAAAAAATAGACTATTGGGAGAATCCAAGATGGCGGCATAGGTAAACACCTGCACTGCTTCCTCGCACAACAATTTCAAAACTACAACTAAAAGACAGAACGGACATCATCCAGAACAACAGGAAAGCTGGCTGAGTGTAAGTTCTATAGCTAGAAGGAAAGAGGGGGGCTCACAGAAACCCAGAGGAGCTGCAAAAAGCTGAGGTACGGAGACGCGCACGCTGAGAGAGCGGGTGCCGGAGTACCTGGCTGGCTTTTTCTGGCGGGAGGGAAATGGAGACTCCCAACGGCACTGAATCCCTTATCTTGCGACACTGGACCCCAGATCCGGCCGAGGCTCATATGGGGGAAGTTTGGACTGTGAAAAGGGAGAGGTGCACGGAAGTTTGGGGGAGTCGCAAAAGATCAGAGGCTTGGTGTCGTGTACAGCACTGTGCAGAGGACAGATTGCTGATTGTGCTGCTGGCTTTCACAAGTGGGCGGGAGACAGACCCTCCCAACTGTGCCACTTTTGGCTCCACTAAGCTCCTGTTTCTGGAGGAGCCCTGGGGACTTAGACTTGTGTGGTCCTGGTGTACAGGGGAGCTGGAGGGGCAGAGGTCTAGAGGCATTGCGGGTGCGCACACAAGGACCTCTCCAGCAATTACCCAGTCACGTGAGATTCAGAGGCCATGGAGAGCAGGGCCGAATGAAAGGCAAGGTGGTCCCTTAAGCCCTGAGACTCCACCCATCCCAAGCTCAACAGAGGCTTCTTCGGTTTTGCAAGTCTGGTATCATAAAGCTGAATTCAACACAGAAGTTTCCCCGGCATAGTGAAAATGCCGAGACAAGGGAAGGGATCACAAACAAAAGAAATGGAGGAAAAAAAACGACTGGATATAGAGTTGAAAACCAGGCTTATAAGGTTTTTCAAGAACATGCTAGAAAAGATGGATAAATTTATCAAGTCCCAAGAGGAGATGCAAAAGGACCAACTAGAGATGATGGATAAATTTAGTGAGTCCCAAGAGGAGATGAAAAAGGACCAACTAGAGACACTGACTGAAATAAAAAATATTATACAGAGTCCTAACAGCAGACTAGAGGAAGGCAAGAATGAAGTAAAAAATTTGAAATATAAAGAAGCAGAAAACACTCAACTGGAAAAGCAACAAGAGAAAAAAGTCCAAAAATGTGAAGATAATGTAAGGAGCCTCTGGGACAGCTTCAAGCGTACCAACATCAGAATTGTGGGGGTGCCAGAAGAAGAGAGAGAGCAAGATACTGAAACCTATTTAAAGAAATAATGACTGAAAACTTCCCACATCTGGCAAAAGAAATAGACTTACAAGTCCAGGAAGCACACAGAACCCCATATAAAAGGAATCCAAAGAGGACTACACCAAGACACATCCTAATTAAAACACCCAGAGCAAAAGACAAAGAGAGAATATTAAAAGCAGCAAGAGAAAAACAGTTCATTACCTACAAGGGAGCTGATTTCTCAACAGAAACAATGCAGGCCAGACGGGAGTGGCAAGAAATATTCAAAGAGATGAATAGCAAGAACCTACAACCAAGAATAATCTATCCAGCAAAGCTATTATTCAGAATTGAAGGGCAGATAAAGAGCTTCACAGAGAAGAAAAAGCTAAAGGAGTTCATCAACTCCAAACCAGTGTTATATGAAATGCTGACAGGTACTCTTTTAGAAGAGGAAGAAGAAAAAGGTGAAAGCCAACAAAATTATGAATAACAAATACATATCTATCAACAAGTGAACTAAAAATTAAGTGAATTAAAAATTTGATCAACAGAATAAACTGGTGAATATAATAGAATTAGGAGCACAGAAAGGGAGTGGACTGATAATTCTCAGGGGGAAATGTGTGAGGAGTGTACAGGGAGAGACTGGACAAAAATCATACACCTATAGATGAGGTCAATGGGAGAGAGGGAAGGGCAGAGGGAAGTATGGGAGTTGGGTGGAGGGATGTTATGGAGGGGAAAAAAGAGAAACAAATGTAATAATATGAATAATAAAGATTTAATTTAAAAAATGATTAAATAAAAATTAAAAATAAAACCTAAATCAAGTGTTTCAAAAAGAAGCCCTGACTTTTGGATCAGTAAATGGGGGAAAGCCAGAAGTATCTAATTTGTAATTTATGCATTTTCTGAGACAGATTTGATGGGCTTCAGGACATGGCATCTGGCATATTGAATAGCTTAAGCTGAAGGAGTTTCAGAGAATGGCAGAAGCAGGAAAGTCACTCTGACCGCTCACTTGCTCTTCTTCTCTAAAACAGTCATAAAACTTCCAAGTGAAAGGGGTCCTCCATGTACCAGAAGGAAGGAAAATGTTCTTATAACCACACACAGGGAACTGGGCACCAAGAAATCTATACTAACAAAGTTTGTTAAACTAACTCTTATCTTCCCAGTTGCTTCTTCACCATTTACTACTTGGAGCCCAAACCTCTCTGACTGGTCAACTCAAATGTATTGTTTCTGTGTCTAAAAAATATAAAAACTTACTGCTTTGGTCACTTATTTGGGTCTTCATTCTCTGGTAAAGACTCTCATGTATATGTAAAATATCAATAAAATTGCTATACTTTCTCTCCTATTTATCTATCTTTGTTATTTTCATTTTCAGACCCAGTCAAGGATCCTAAGAGGGTCAAAGAAAAATTTTCTCCCCTACAAATAACAAGCCCTTTTTCCCATATATGTAACTATTAAAAAACAAAGTAAAAACTTGCAAATACCTTTTCTTCTCCTGAAGATTTTTTTAAAAATATATTTTTATTGTAGAGAGAAAGGAAGAGGGAAAGAGAGATAGAAACATCATTGATGAGAGAATAACCAATTGACTGCTTCCCACACGCGCTGCACTGGGGATCAAGCCAGCTACCTGGACAAAGGCCCTTGACCAGAATTGAACCCTGGAACCCTGGAATAGGCCAGCACTCTATCCAATGAGCCAAACCAGCAAGGGCTCTCCTGCAGATTTTATTTAATCATTACAGCATGAGAATTGCCAGAATTTCTCATATACATAAAAAAGTCCTATTATACCATCATCCTTATTCTTATAGCCCAAGATCTTTTAAATACAATAAAAAACTAAAATGCTATATAAATTTATGCATTGTCATTTTTTCTATTATTTTATTAATGTATTACATGTGTACATATCTTCCCATTGCCTCCCCCACCCCATTCCCATACAAGCCTTCACCCCCCAGTGTCTTGCATACATTGGTTATGCTTATATGCATTCATAAAAGTCCTTCAGTTGATCTTATGCATTGTCTTTTCAACAAGCATCCTTATCTCACCAGTACCTATAGTTTTGGGTACCTCATCCAATTTAACTTGTCAACATTGCAATTAGGCACACATACACACATACCCACCACCACCACCACCACCACCACCACCACACACTTGACATTACAATTATCTTGGGGTCCCAAAGTAAAATGCTATAAAATCTTCAACGTTGTTCTGTTAACTTTCTAAATCAGATATAAGCAAACTAGTGATCTGGTGCATGAAATTCATGCACATTAAAAGGCGATTAATTGAAGGAAATAATTTACTATTGCTATTTGCCCTTTCTCTATAATAGAAGTGTCAGAGATGAAAGAAAATTAGTAAAATGTATATAAAAACCTTCCTCCTCTCAGAGTTTGGGGCACACCATGGGACCCAGAGTCAAGTCCCCACCCACCCACATGCACCTCAAAATCGAGTGAGACCCAGACCAAGCCACCCCCACACATGGGGCTAGATCCAGACCCAGCCAGTCCCATCCTTGTCTAGCCTTGTTGGGCAGGGGGCATAGCCTCAGGTCCCTTGACCTGGCATCAGGATGAGGGGTATGGCCTGAGGTCCCCAGCCCAGACTGTGGGGGACACTGTCTGAGATCCCCTGTCAATGCCTGCTGGGTTGGGGGCATGGCCTGAGGACTTCCATCAAGTCCCACCAGGCAGGAGGGGGAGTAGCCTCAGGTCCTCCAGCCCAGCACCAGGAAGGGGGCACAGCCTCAAGTCCCCCAACAAGCCCCACTGTGTGGAGCTGTGGCCTGAGGTCCCCTGTCAAGCCCTGCTGGGTGAAGGGTGCAGTCTGAAGTCACTCAGCTTGGTGCTGGGGTGAGGGGAGCAGCCTGAGATCCCCTAGCCCAGCACTAGGGCAGAAAATGCACCTTGAGGTCCCTCATCAAGCACTGCTAGGCAGGAGGCATGGCCTCAGGTCCCCTAGCCTGGCACTGGGGTAGGGGTTATGGCATGAGGTTCCCTGTCAAGCCCCATGGGGGCAGGGGAGTGCATAGCCTCAGGTCCCTGCTGATAGCTCTTTAAGGTTCCTTATGGGAACTTGGCCTCAGCTGTGGGTGCAGCCATATTGTGATAGAGTGATGGTCAATTAGCACATTCCCTCTTTATTAGATAGGATACCACTTACTTTGTGGCAGATACTTTGAACCTGAAATTATCAACTTTAGTTCTCTTTCCTTTCTACAAATTTTGCCCCCCTCCCCCCACCACAAAAAATGGTATTACCAAATCAAAGTTTTATTTAGGTTCAGTCAAATTAGTTTTAGAAGAATAACAAAAGAGAAGAAGCAAATCTCTCTGACTTAAAGTTTCTGTTGCTACAGTCTTAATCCAAGCAAGAATCTTTTCTCTGCTAGATTACCATAATGACCTCCTATTCCTTCTCTCTGTTTTTACACTTACTTTATCCCATATCTAATTTAAACAGAGCAGGTTAGGCAATCTTGTTAAATGTAGGTCAGGTCAGGGAATAATTCTGCTCAAAACCTTCAAATGACTACATATTTCACCCAGAAAAAGGTAAAGTCTTTAAAATGACCACAAAGCTCTGCATAATCCACCCACATACTTACACATAAACCTTATTCCCCATTTTTCACTTCACTTCAGCCACACTTGGTCTCCTAGTAGTTCTTCATGTAGCAAGGGCTTACTCCTGCCTTAGAATCTTCGCATTAGACACAACCAATGTTTGTTTCTCTTTCACCAGTCAACCACATAACTGAGTCTCTATCTCCCTCAAGAATCTGCTCAAATGACACTTTGTCAAACTCCTGATACCCTATTTGCAACCACATCTGACCTTCAAATCTGGATGACCCAATCCAAATATCCTACTTTTCTTTTCTTCTTCATAACAATTAACCTTTTGTAATACTGTCTACAATTTACTTACTTATTATGGCTGTTGCTAATTATCTACCTCTTCTTCCCTACTAGAATGTAAACTCTGTGAGGATAGGAACTTTTTATGTCTTATTTACTAATGTATTTCATGCACTATGCTTGGGATAATATAGGACCTAGGTATATCATAAGTATTTGTTGTATGAATGAATAAATTTTAAATTCTAATCATTCATTAAATAAAATATTCTTACAAAACAAAATTCCAGAGGTAATTTGATGTTACTGGTTTTAACATTTAAAATTGTCAGAGCCATATATCCTTGATGTTTCCTTAGTCTTTCCCTCAATTTGGTTGCCTGATAGTTACATTTTAGCTACTACTATTTTAGGTGTCTTATCTATAGACAAGGCAAGAAAAATGAGAAGAGTGAAGGAACGTTCTCCCATAGAGAATAAAAGCTTTCTTTTCCTAGCTCATAGGTCAACTTAAGCTGTATGGTATCTGAGAAAGGGGAACAGGATTTCCATGATTTAGACCAATTAAGAATCATCAGCTTTAGATGAGAATATAACCAGAGGACCCATTAAGGTGTACCAAAATGGAAAGGTTGTTGGAGAGGCAATTAAGAGGCTGCCACAGTTGTGCTCTCATTAAACTTGCAATCTACTTGTTGAGCCTAGAGAGTAATATAGAGCTCATTATAAAATTATATAAAAGAAGACATGATGTGTTTATTCCATTGAAGTTCAGAGAAAAAAAATAATTTACATAAGTTGTTAAGTTAATAAAGGTATCTTGGAAAAAAATAATAAACATTATCATGGAAGAGGTCATTCCTAAGTTTTTCTTGGATAGGAGAAGCCAAATAAGAAATACTAAAATTGAGAGTGGTGATGGGGTGTGGATCGTGGGTGAAAGGCAGAGCTTTATCTTCTTCACTGTGGTTAAATCCAAACCAATCAGTTATATAGTAAAGTAAAAATTTGGCAGTTTTATATCAGCTCTTAATGAAACTTATATTACAGAGAATACAAATCATATGTCACCTAACATTTGCTGAAAGACCTTGTGACCAAATTTGATGTTTTTATTATATAAATCAAAATTAATTTTAGATTGCAATAAAAAATAAAAAGCATTCATTTGAGCAAAAGAAGATGCAGCCCTAAAGTCACAGATTCAGGTAACAACCTAAATTGGTTCCACTGAGATAAGGAGAAGCTGCTTTTTATAGCTAAAGTCACTGCCCAGGTCCTCAATCAGGTCCATTTTATGTAAATGAGGTATCCAAATTGTGCAGTTCTGATTGGACAGAGGTGGTCTTTTCCTGTTGATAGAAAGACAAAACCAGGATTTCCCTGCAGCTGTTAACTGCAACAAATGAGGATAATGCAGGAAGTTAAGAGTTCAGTGTGAGCTTCCCCCATTATATAGAGTACATGAGGAGCCCCTGCAAGCTGATGGCCTCTAGACTCTTATTCTAATAGAAGAGTAATATGCAAATTAACTGTACCTCTGCTATACCCCAAGTCATGCCCAACAGCCTAGCCCACCAGCCAATCAGAGCCAGTATGCAAATTAACCCAACAAAGATGGCTACAGCTACAGAGAAGCAGGAGGGAGGCTTGGGTTGCCCCTGGCAATGGAGGAAGCCAAGCTTTCCACACACCCTGACTGTCCAAGCCTCCCCTTAAGGCAACAAAGTTTCAATGGCTGTGCCAGCAAAAGGCTTGACTCTGCTCCAGGCTACAAAATTTCAATTGTAGAAGATAAATAAATCCCAAATACCAGAGCCTCTGCTTGCGTTGCCAGAGGTGTGTGGCCGGCCTGCAAACCACCAAAGGCCCCGTGCCCAGACCATCCCATGCCCCAAGGGAATACCCACCCTGATCCAGGACACCCTTCAGGGCATACCAGCTGGCACCAGACCTCTATCCTATCTAATTAAAAAGTAATATGCAGATTGACTATCACTCTAACACATAAGATGATTTCCCCATGTGGTCAAAAAGTTCTGCCCCTCTTATGGACACAAGATGGCCACTACAAGATGGCCAGCAGGAGAGGGCAGTTGGCAGGGACCAGGCCTGCAAGGGAGGGCAGTTGGGGGTGATCAAGCCTGCAGGGAAGGTCAATTAAGGGTGACCAGGCCAGCAGGGGATGGCAGGTAGAGATGACCAGGCCCACAGGGTAGGGCAGTTAGGGGCAAACAGGACAAGTAGCATCTGGCCTACATGGGCAGTCAAACATCCCTCAAGGGGTCCCATATTGGAGAGGGAGCAGGCTGAACTGAAGGATACCCCTCCCCCGTGCGTGAATTTCATGTACTGGGCCTCTAGTTTTACTAATAAAAGCCTAGGTGGTCTTCATGCCATCACAAGATGGCTGAGCACACAGTGGAGGTGGGGTTCTTATGGCCCCACACCTGCCATGGAGGTGGGACCTCTAGCCCCAGCCTACCTCTTTGGGGCAATCCACCAGATGGGTGGGTAGGGCCTACCTCTTTGGGATGATCGATTGCAGGACTCCAGTACTATAAGAGGGCATAGGCCAAGCAGGTCTCCCCCTCAAGTGTATGAATTTCATTCACCAGGCCTCTAGTTATTTATAAAATACAGCCCCTTGGATGACCATGGGTGTCCATCTCAGCAGATAAATTCCTTCTTGGGTTTCACATAAAATATCTTTCTTTTCAGAGTTCATAATTATAATCATGAGGTCCAGAGATGATATTTCATTTTTCTAAGGTTACATAGTAGCTTTAATGGCCAACACAGGACTGGAGCTAAGATTTTTGTATTACAGCAAAATCTTTCTCAAATTTAATTTTAGCATGAATGTCCTTCCTTAAAAAAAAAATCACAAACTAGCAAGTTGTTATCACCAAATAACAAGATTGTATTATTTCCATTTTGGCCTTACTATGTTTAACTCTAGCTGAGTTGCTAGTAAGTAAAAAAATTTGTTCAAGATTTGTATAGGCCATGGTTAAAGAAGAGTGAATCAACAAATTCAGGGGAAAGACTGGATAAGAAAAGTCAGCGTTTACACAACTGAGTATAACTTTCACTGTTGACTGTGTGATAGGACAGACAAGAGCAGAGCAAGGACAATAGGCCAGGTACAGAAGGTCACCAGGGCAGAAAGCCTCTGGGGCCTAGCAACTGGCAAAACTGAGAAAACAAGGACCTTGCCCCTAGGGTGACCTTTCCCTCCCTAGCATATCGCTGATCATGAGGTTTACACTCCCTGACCTTTTATATCACTATCATGTGGTTTGGACCTTCCCCTGACCTTTCCTCCCTAGAGATAGCCTTTAGGCCTCAGTAGTGTTTCAGCTCTAGACCCAGAAAAACAGCCAAATCAGAGGAAGTGGTGCCACAGCTGACACTAGGATCAGCTGTATTAACTAATGACCCACTGCTTTAGTACCAACCAATCAGTGGAAACCATGACCCTGGAAGGACTGGAAAGCTGATGAATATACTTTTGAAATCTTCTGCTGGGACTTCCCCAAAATCCCTTCCCCCAAAAGCCCTTAGGACGAAGACCCAGTGAGGCTCTCCACACGGAGCACTCCCTGCCATTTCCCTGCTCCTTCACCCAGGTGTGTCTCCTTTTTCCTAAGCTCCAAGGCCCCTTCTTTTGCATCTGTAACTTCTTTCCTGAGCTCATTTCTTCTATGGCTCACTTCTCCTCTGTGACTTTCCAAATAAGCTGTTGCCTGTATTTGAGTGTCTTTTCTTAGCTAGAATTTGATTTCCAAGGTTGCTGAACTGAGATCTTGTCTGATTCCACTAGTCTAATACCTGGTGCTATTTTTGTCACCAACAACTAAACAGCTGTTAAATCTAGAGTTTGGTATTCCAGAAAAATATTCAATTATCAAAAGGTCTTCACTCACCAGCTAAACATTTTTAAGATTTTCTAATATTTAAAGGTTACTATATTTTAAAATATATTATCAAACATTACTGTTCTTTCACAGAAATTGATCCTGTTACTATTTACTCAACTATTCATTTAACTGATTTCACTGAAGAGAACTGCACTGAAAATATTTAAATGGCTCTTGTTAGAGAGATAGAGTGAATCAGTGTTAATTAGGCTGGGAGCTCCAACTGGCAGAGTCTGAAAACAAATATTCAGAATAAAGAGTCCAATTTTCCATCCAGGATACCAATCTCAAGCAGTTCCATTATCAAGTCCCTGTAAGTTTATGCTCAAGACATATAAAAGTGCCATTTTAAACTCAGCAGATAAAACTAGTGCTAAGAAACTGGTGAGGGAAGGCAGAGGAAAACTCTAAGTCTGAAGGAGTTGTAAATGAAGTCACAACCTAGTTTTCTTTACTGACCGCAGGCAAGTGATTGACTTTGGAGCTCATAATGACCTGCTTATAGGTATTTAGAGTGTCAAGTGCCACCTGGTTTCATGTCACTGAACATGTAACAAAGCACGGGAAGAGAAGGGCTAAGGTACTGGGAAAAGAACATATTGAATTACATCCTGAAATGTCAATCTTTTCCAAACAAATGTAAATACATCTGAATCATTCATTTCACAAACCCAACAGAGCCTTTCCTGGGTAAGCAGGACAGATTAGAGCAACAATAACTCCTGCCTTGCTCAACTGATTTTCTAGCTTGAGCTGACAAAAGGGCTCTTGCATAAATCTGGACTTGCTTCATTTCACCTACAGAATCAAAGTGTCCCTCTTGGTATAGTGCCTGAGAACCAGTAGAAGGGCCAAAGAAATCCTGGTGGAGGTGAGGCATCTAGAGCTGAAAGGTCTGAGTCTGAAACATATGTTGGCTGGTTTTACATACAGAATTATAATAATTTTCAGATTGGGCTAATCATCTGCCAGTGAACAGCTTCACCTATGACTCATCATCACATTGCCAATAAGCAGGGAAGATGTTGGCATGATCAGGGAGAGTGGAAAAGTTCAATATACCTGGGAAACAGAATTCATTAGCAAGGATAAGAGGAAGGGATAAGAGTGCCCAGGGAGTTGGAGGAAACAGAGGAGTAAGGTAGGTTACTGTCCAAACTGATTTCCCACTTACTGGTTTCTCAGCCCAACGTGATGCAGCTTTGCTCCACCACTCCTCTGAAACTTGGTCACAAAGTCACCAATAACCTTCTTATGACAGAATAATAGATGGGTAATTTTCAGCTCTCATTTAACTCATCATCTAGGCTAGTAGTGTACCAAAACCTGGGCAGTTAGAGGAGATTCTATCTTGGGTACAGTCAATAAGGGGATGCATTTCTCTAAAAAATTTGAAAGCAATAATAAAAACTTGCAAAACTTGGTCATTTTTAATTATTACAATGAATACAACAGCAATTCCAAACAATGTAAGTATACTCCTCCCCAAAACACTTGTTTTGTTGATCTAAATTCTATGCAATTGCTGTAGTGATATATATACATATATATATGTATATATACACATATTATATATGTATATATGTATCACTACATATATATGTGTGTATATATATATATATATATATATATATATACACATATATATATATACTAATAAAAGGTAATAAAAGGGTAATATGCAAATTAGTCAGGACACCCTCAGAGTAATAACCAAACAGCAGGCTGTATGAGAGATGACCAAACGACTGAACATCAGTTTGTGTGAGGTGACCAGGCCGATTGGGGGCGGGGGGGAGGGAAGTAAGGAGTGACCAAGCTGGCAGAGGGGAAGTTAGGGGTGACTGGGCCAGTGGAGAGGGGAGGGGGCAGTTGGGTGTGACCAGGCTGGCGGTGGGGAGCATGTAGGGGAGATGAGGCTAGCAGGCAGAAGCAGTTAGGGGTGATTAGGCTGGCAGGCAGGTGAGCAGTTAGGAGACAGTGATCCTGATTGTGAGAGGGAGGTCCAACTGCCAGTTTAGGCCCTGGGATAGGGCCTATACTGGCAGTCAGACACCCCCTGAGAGATCCCAGATTGGAGAGGGTGTAGGCTGGGCTGAGGGGACAACCCTCAAATTTCGTGTACTAGGCCTCTAGTATTATAACATGTTACATGTATAAGTATGCAAATATGAAATAAGCACCCTTTTATCATTTATTCTTTAATATATATCACATTCTACCTGAAAGTTAATTTTAGGAGTCTGCAGTTATGCAGTTCACCCTGGCCACACATGAACTCAGCTACATGTATTCATTTTGAGAATCAATCCATAATCAGTTGGAGTCATTCAGAATTGCTTTGGGCATGGTTTGTGTCTCCAATCCTGTGGTACAGTATATCCATGTTTAGTTAGTAGATTAAAAATAAACATAACAAAACAAAGATTGCAAATACAAATAAACAAATATTGAGTTGTTTTAATTCTATCATTTCAAGTTGCCACACAATAGTTTTTATCTGTATTTAAAATTGGAAATAACAAAACAGAGGGAGATCCATGAGATGTTACTTGTTTGGTAAATACAAATTCTAATTCATACGTGAAATAATTTAATGAATTAAATAATACATTTAAAATGAAAAAAATATTATTTGTAAAAATGTGCTCATTTATAAAATAAAGAACAAAAGTGAAGATGACATTGATTCTTACACAATGACGACTGAAAATCACTTCACCATTTGGAGAAGATCCTCTGCCAGGCGTGAAATGCACTGGGTACTGACAAAGGCTGCATTCGGCATCTGTGAGCCCTTCCTTATACACTCTTTATTCTGGGCATCCATAATACACACTCCCCCAGTGTTTCTCCTACATAGCAACTTCTTTCACAGGCTTCCCTTCTCATCTCTAAAACATATTTCCCAGGGTCCTTCCCCGGACGTCTTCTCTGCTTTATCTGCAAGCAATTTCTCTGGTTCCAATGGCTCCTATTATTGACTCTATGCAGACAACTCCCAAATCTATTCCTCTGGCCTAAATCTCTCTCCTGCTTAATATCTTGTCTTCCACACAAATTAGACATCTCATGTTTACATGCAGATAACTGGATACTCTGCTCATGCTGGCCCAAGGCAGAGATGACAGTAGCAGGTAACAGGCACCTGGACGGGCTCCTTGTGGAGCATCAGAAGTTCTAATCAGTTTCTCTTAACCTGCAGATTTTGAACTGTGGGCATGTTCCAAATGTGTCAGGGCATATTTTTTCAAACATTACTGCAGATTCATCTGTTATGTCTTGTCTTTTTTTAGACCTTGACAATAAAAAGACGTTTTTTAACCAATGAAGGGAAAAAGAAACTAGTGCACACTGATGTATTATGATGTGCAAAAATCCACAGTGAAATTAATTTATTTCTTTGAGATTAGGGAGCCCTATTATATGTGACTCCTTGTTATTTTCCTTTCCCCAATACAATTATGTCTCTGAAGGGCAAGGGTTGGGTATTCAAACAACAGTTTCATGTTTACGTGCTCCGAATTCTGACATATTTGAAAGTGTGCACCTCAAGGTGGAATTTGAAGAAACACAGAGCTCTGTACTATGCTCCAGGTGTGTGTGTGTGTGTATGTGTGTGTGTGTGTGTGTGTGTGTGTGTGTGTGTGTGTGTGTCTGTCTGTCCAACATAGAATATAAGTATTTCAAATATGAGAATCTTTGTTTTATTACTCTCTCCATAAGACAGTAAACCTTTGATACTTAATAAATTTTCACACACATAAAAAAGAAGAAGATTTCTATACCCTAACCGGTTTGGCTCAGTGGCTAGAGCGTCAGCCTGCGGACTCAAGGGTCCCAGATTCGATTCTGGTCAGGGGCATGTACCTTGATTGTGGGCACATCCCCAGTAGGGGGTGTGTAGGAGGCAGCTGATCGGTGTTTCTAACTCTCTATTCCTCTCCCTTCCTCTCTGTAAAAAATTCAATAAAATATATTAAAATAAAAAAGACAAAGATTTCTAATGTATTTTGTGCATGCTTACTGGAGCCTGCACCAAACCTAGGAAGATATTTGAGGAACAGAATCAGGGCACTAAATTGGACTTTTGGCCTGGCTGGCATGGTTCAATGGTTGAGCATCAACCTATGAACCAGGAGGTCACAGTTCAATTCCTGGTTAGGGTACATGCCCGGGTTGCAGGCTCAATCCCCCAAAAGGGGGTGTGCATGAGGCAGCCAATCAATGATTTTCTCATCATTGATGTTTCTCTTTCTCCTTTTCCCTTCTCTGAAATCAATAAAATATATATATTTTTAAAAATGAACTTCTGTAATTTCATTTATTTCATAGGCGGTAGCAAGTGGTGTGTGAATTTGCTAGAGCTGCAATGAATCACCACAAACCTGGTGGCTTAAAACAATAGAAATTGCCAAGACCGGTTTGGCTCAGTGGATAGAGCTTTGGCCTTCAGACTGAAAGGTCCCAGGTTCGATTCTGGCCAGGGGCATTTACCTTGCTTGTGGGCACATCTCCAGTAGGGGGTGTGCAGGAGGTGGCTGATTGATGTCTCTCTCTCATCGAGGTTTCTGATTTTCTATCCCTCTCCTTTCCTCTCTGTAAAAAATCAATAAAATATATATTTAAAAATAAATAAATAAAAAATAAAATAAAATAAAACTAGAAATTTATTCTGACCCTGTTCTGGAAATCAGTTTCACTGAGCCAAAATTAAGGTGCAGCAGGGCACAGTCCCTTCCCAAGCTCTAGGGAACAACTTGCACTCTGCTTCTTCCAGTCCTGATGGCTGGTGGCTACTGGCATGCCTTGGTTTATGGCTGCATCACTCTAATTACTGCCTCCAGAGTCATACTGCCTTCCCTTCTAACTGCATCAAATCACTCCTCTGCCTCGCAGTTATAAGAATTCTTGTAATTATATTTCACAGCTTTTGGAATAATCTTTGATAAAGTTTTTAACTCCAAATCTTAAACTTAGGCAAATCTGCAAATTCTATTTTACCACAGAACATTCATAGGTTCCAGGGATTAAGACATGGAGGGCCATTGGGAGGCCATATTCAGCCCACAACAGATGGTGAAAACATCATCTTACTAAAAATGTATTTCTTCTGGTTTACAAGCCATCCAAGGGAAACTGAAGATAACAGGTATCAACCATGATAGAAAGAACTATTCCCAATAAAAATTGCTCAGCAGGGTGTGGCTCAGCAGTTGAGGAACCAAGAGGTCACTGGTTCAATTCCCCGTCAGGGCATATGCACAGCAGTGTGGGGCGTGGAGGAGGCAGCCAACCAATGATTCTCTCATTATTGATGTTTCTATCTCTCTCTTCCCCTCTAAAATCAATAAAGAAATGTGTTGTGTTTTTTTTTTTTTTAAATCGCATGCTGATTGTGATTCAGAAATGAGTGCAAAAAGAGGCTCCTGACTTCGGAAGATAATTGTGTTATAAAATTTAATGAGGCATTTGGGTCAAGTTCAGTACTTAGAACATTTTTCCATAAAAATAAGAACACTCCATAGTTTTTATTCTAATGAGCTACATAAAGCTAATTCAATGTAATTTAGGTATAGAAATTGTTTACTTTTATCTTCTAAAAATCTTCTCTAGATATAATCAGAAAAGCAAAACTTAGAATGTATGCACAAAGATATTTTTGGCAACATTATGTATCATAGCATAAACAAGGATTGGAGAGAAAACTTTATTTAATAAATAAACAACAAGAAAGGTTTATGTAAATTATAAGATATCCACATAATGGAATGATATTTAGCCATCTTAAGTTGATGTAAAAACTGCTAAAGACATTAGAAATTGTGCATCCAAAATGTAAGTGAAATAATAAAGATGATATTTTTGTGTGTGTGTGAATGTGTAGTTGAGTAGGGCCCATTGGACACAGCTTCTCTCTACTCCTCTCAGTATCTGTCAGTTGCAGCAGCTTCAAGGCTGCAGTCATCTGAAGGGTCACTAATTTATGTGTCCAGTAATTGATAGTGTTGGTCAGAGCCCCTGTACATAGGTTCTCCACATGCCCAGACTTCCTCACAATGTGTGGGTGGGTTTTAAGAGCCAGTGTCCTAAAGTGAGAGCAGAGTAGATGTTATGTCATTTTTTTCCCTTCTGCCTCATGAAATGTATATTTTTATTTTTAAATATTTTAATGTTGATAGTATTACATATGTCTTCTTTTTTCCCCATTGACTCCATATTGCCCACCCCAGGGCTTTATCACCCTATTGTTTTTGTCCATGGTTATGCATAAATGCAAACAAGTTATTTGGTTGATCTTTTCCCACCCTCCCATCCTCCTCCACCATCCCTCTGAAGTTCCACAGTTTGCATGATGATTCTATGTCTCTGGGATCGATTTTGTTTATCAGTTTATTTTGTTCATTATACTCCACATATGAGTGAGATCATATGATACTTGTCTTTCTCTGACTGATTTATTTTGCTTAGCATGATACTCTCTGGGTCCCTCTATGCTGACTCAAAGAGCAAGACATCATTTTTTTTTTTTTTTTTTTACTTCTACATAGTATTCCATGATGTAAATATACCACACACTTTTTTATCCACTCATCTACTGCTGGGCATTTGGGCTGTTTTCAAATCTTAGTTTTTGTAAATTGCACTGATATGAGGATAGGGATGTATACACTCTTTCTGACTGGTGTTTTAAATTTCTTAAGATATATTCCCAGAAGTAGGATCAGTTCCATGTTTAATTTTTGAGGAAACTCCATACGGTTGTCCATAATGGCTGCACTAGTCTGCATTCCCACCAGCAGTGTACCAGGGTTCCCTTTCCTTCACATCCAGATTAGCACTTGTCATTTATTTAGTTGTTGATGGTAGCCATTTTGACAGATGTATGGTGATACCTCATTGTCATTTTAATTTGTATCTCTGTGATGATCAGTTATTTTGAGCATTTTTTCATGTCTCTTGGCCATCTGTACATCCACTCTGAAGAAGTGTCTTATTTAGATCCTTTGCCCATTTTTTAATTGGATTGTTGGTCTTAATTTTGTTAAGTTGCATGAGTTCCTTATATATTTTAGATACTAACCCTTTATCAGGTGTAACATTGCCAAACATGTTCTCCCTTTTCATTTTGTTGATTTTTTTTTTCCTGTGCAGAAAGTTTTTATTTTGGAGTATTCCCATTTGTTTCTCTCTATATATTTTTTTCTTCTCATTACAGCATTTCTTGCAGTGCTGGTTTGATGGCTTAGACTTTCTTTTTGTTTGTGAAGATCTTTATTTTACCATCTATTTTGTATGATAGCCTTGCTGGATATAGTAATCTGGATATCCGATTCTTTATTTTTATTATCTTGAACACTTTGTGTCATTCTCTTCTAGCTTGTAGAGTTTCTGATGAAACATCAGTGGACTGCCTTATGGAAGCTCCTCTTAGGTAACAAATTGTTTTCCTCTTGCTGTCTTAAGATTCTCTCTTTGTCTTTAATTTTTGCCATTTGATGCCAAAATTATAATGTGTCTGAGCATGGTTCTATTTGGGTTCTTCTTGCTTGGGACTCTCTGTGCTCCTGAACTTGTGTAACCTTTTCCTTCACCAGGTTAGGGAAGTTTTCTGCCATTGTTTCTTCAAACACATTTTCTATCCCTTGCTCACTTTCTTCTCTTTCTGGCACTCCTATTGTGTCAATACTAGAGGCCTAGTGCATGAAATTCATGCACTTGGTGTGGGGGGGCTTTTACCAGGCCTTTGCCCTCTCGCAATCCAGGAGCCTTTGGGGGATTTCTGACTGCCACAGAGGTGGGAGAGGCTCCTGCCACTGCCATTGCACTCACCATCAGTGAGCCCAGCTTCTGGCTAAGCGGCACTCCTCTGTGGGAGCACATTGACCACCAGGGGGCAATTCCTGCATTGAGTGTCTGTTCCTGGTGGTGAGTGAGCATCATAGCGACTGGTCATTCCACTATTTGGTTGATTTGCATAATAGCTTTTTATTATATAAGATTGTTATATTTTATGTTGTCCCACAGTTCCCTGAAGTTGTCCTCTTATCTTCTAATTCACTGATGCAATCCTTGGCTTCCCTAATCTGCTGATGTTCATTCCACTGTGTTCTTTATTAGTGCTATGACATTATTCATAGTTACTATATCTTTTCTCAAGCTGTTGAGCATCTTTGCTGTCATTATTTTGAACTTTATGTCTAAAAAATTTTTTCTCTCCATTTCAGTTAGCTCTTCTTCTATAGAATTCTCTTGCACTATTGGTTTGTTTGTTTGTTTTCACCTCTCCATTTTGGCTGCCTGTTTGGGTTTGTGTTCATGTATTAGGTAGATCTGGTACAACTCTCCATATCTAGTGTAGGACAACTGATAAATGGAGAAGTAAAATATGACATGTACATATAATGGGAAATTATTCAGCAGTAAAAGTGTCACTGGAATAGGACCAGGCTTAGAGAGGGTCTGCCTTGGCTGGTGGGTAGTATGTGGGTTTTTGACTTCCTGAAGGAAAGATTTCACAATGTGACTCCAGGTGATTGAGAGTATGTTTATTAAAGTTGGGGACAGTGAAATAAGGAAGGGCTTAAGATAGAAGAAGCAACAGGAGAGGGTAGGTGGGACGGCTTTGGCTTTCTAGAAATATTATAGAAAATATGTAAGAGGGCTACTGTTAGCTCGCTGAGAAGTCAGAGCAAAGGGGACCCTGGAGATAGGTTCAGGGGGTAAGCCCAGGACAAGTTGCCACTGCTTGTTGTTCCCCTGCTTGTAAGTGGGGACCCTTAGAGAGGAAAGTAAAGGTGCCCTTCCCATGGCTGAGCAGCATCCAGGGCATGGAGCCACTGGCTATGGGCATTGACCTTCAAACTACTTGGGTCCTACTGCTGGGGGCCCAGGAGCTGCCTCGGGGTAGGCCACTGGCTGGCACCGGGAGTCACCCCATTTAGAAAAAATAAAAAAGAAAGGTAAAGATGCACTCCTGAGAGGGAAAATGTGTGTGGGCTGGACATGCTATAGAGAGAAGCTGAGCTGGGTCTTTGTGTTGAAAGTTATTATCCGTTTTCTAAAGGTGGGAATTTTAGGGGAGATCTTAGGGAGGAATCTCATTAGAATATTCATCAGCTTTGCACTAATGTTCTAAAATGAGATTTATTCCCCTGACTTCATTCATCCTTGGGTGTGGTTAGCAAACATAGTACTAATTGGATTTCTGTTATTTATTAGGGGGGGATAAGTATAAACCATATACTGTTTTAAAATATATATATATTTATTGTTGAAAGTATTGCAAATGTTCCCACTCACCCCACATTTAATTCTAAGTGTCCTTGGTTAGGAAATATAGGAGTTTTGTGACTAACTAGATAGGCTGCTTGGCATTTAACTATCTGTCTCAGTGTCCCTATTCCACTTGTCCTGGTTTACTAATATGTCTCAAGAGAATGAAGTACTGTTACATGCTACAACATAGTTGTACCTTGAAAACATTAAGCTAAAAGTGAAAGAAGCCATTCACAAGAGATCACATATTATATGATTCCATTTATATGAAACACCTAGAATGTGTAAATGTAGAGATAAAAACTAGATTAGTGATTATCTAAGGCAGTGAGAAGAAATGGAAGTTCTTTTAAGGATCAGAAAAATGTTCCTAAATTGACTATAGTAACTTTATCAATAATTAAAAATCATTTAATATGCACTTTAAATGGGTGAATTATACAGTATGTCCATTATATTGCCCTAAATCTATTACATGGAGAGAGGGAGAGAGAGAGGTTGGGAGGGAGGAAGGTAGCACCCTAATAAGTAGGATGCTCTGGCCTGTGTTCCTGATTATGATTTTACTTGCTAATGATTAGAAGGAACCTATAAGTACTATATGTTCCCATTTACCTAGCAGCATGTGTGCCCCTGTATCTTACAAGTTGCACTTTGACTACTGAAAGACCTTAGCTTCTGGAAACCGTCCTCACATCACTATCAGTTACAATTTGGAGCCAAAGAGAGTCCTGGAGTAAAACTTGAGTGTGATCCCCTATCCCTTAATACATCAGTTCTACAACTCTACAAACTTCTTTGTAAGGCTGAAGAGATGCTGAGAAAAAGCTGATTTTAAATATCTGGTCTTACATGAAGCTCCTTTTTTTAAATGAAAGTATGAGTATGATTATCTTTTATTAAAATAGTTAAGATTTGTGGCCTTCTTGATTTGTTTAAGCTAGAAAGGAGTTTATAGGAAGAGAACAAATTAGGGTGCCCTCTGTCTTAGCAAAAATAGGAACACTGTGCTTCAAACTTCTCCATCTTTTCTCTAAATACCTTAAGACCCTCTAATTACATATATACCCACATGAAAATCTCTCCTTTATTTGAGAAGACTCTCTTGAAGCCAGAGGTTGCCATATGTTTCTTCCCCATGGCTTTATGTTGGGGAGAAACCATGTGTTGTGTTTTTAGTTCTACTTGGTTAAGGGAAAGAACTAGCCCATCATCAAAGCAAACCAATCTCCTCCTGAATCTGCTCTATATTTGGATTCTCCACTTCCTTTTGGATACATAATAAGCAAGATTTAAATCAAGGATTTAAATTCTTCTCTTGTGATTAGAAACAAGAAATATGTTTTTTCTAGATAATATGCAATAGTTAAAAATGCTTATTACATTGACTTTATATCAGAGTATAAGTGTTGGGAATGGCAAGAACAGCTCTAGGTGTTAGACCAAGAGAGGTCAGACCAAACCTGGGCTAAGCAACCTCGGTACTTGGATTCTGACTAGGAAAGAATTCACAGCCAAGATCCAAACTGTAAGAGAACATTTATTTGGAAAATCACAGAGGTAGGAGAAGTAATTCCCAGAAGAAATGGGCTGAGGAAAAAAGTTATAGAGTTAAAGGAAGGGATCTAGGAACTTAGAAGTGAGGAAGGTAAAGGTACAGCCTGGGGGATGAGGTGGGAAAGGAGGAAGGAAAAGATACTGGCGTGCTTTTGGGGAGCTTGAACTGGATCCTCCTCCTAAAGATTTTACGGGTGGAGATTTTAGGGAGGCTCCAGGGGAGATCTCAATAGAATATTCAGCAGCTCTGATGTGTCCAGGTTTGTCCTTTCAGGGTCTAGGACTTCACTGATTGATTGGTCAGTGCCAGAGCAGGGGTCATTATCCAATGCAGCTGATCCTGAGGATAACATTGCATCACTTGTCTGGTTTTGCTGCTTTTGTGGACCTGGAGTTAAGACATAACTGAGGCCTCGATATTATCTCTAGGGAGTAAAGGTCAGGGGGTCCAAACTGCCTGATTGCCAATATGGTAGGTGAGGAAAGGTCACCTGCTGGGGATAGGGGAATGGGGGGTGGAATTTGGAAAGGGGGGTGTCGCACCCTACAATTGTCTTTTGCTAGGCACATGGGGCTTTCTGCCCCAGGGACCTTCTTCTGTATTTGGCTCATAGTCCTTGTGCTGCTCAGATCTAACTGCCTACTATCATACTCAAAGGGATATTAATTACATCTACCAGCCCAGTTCCACATAAATTAGATATGAGTATCTTTCATGGGAATTTATTACAGACCTACCGATGGTCCCTATTTAGGACATGTTTGACTTTTTTACTTTAAAACCTGATTTGGTCTGATGGCTAAGAATTAGTGGACTAGTTAAATGTGGCACTGGTTTCTTGCATTTGCATACCCCAAGGACCCAAATTTCCTTGAGGATCTGAAATAGCCCAAAGCTAATTCCAGCTCCTACTCTGGTTTCTTATCAAGGAGTTAGTTGAACTACACTTACCAAGAGATTTTCTGCCTAAATTTGATTCTAGATAGGCCAGGAGAGTGTAGTCCTCCGGACCCAGAACGATTTCATAATTGGCAGGAGAGGCGAAGCTCTCTCATCTCAATGCTTTCTCAGCCCAGACTTGTTTGAAAGTGTTGATAGCTTCCCTGCTAAAGGCAGAGCTTCTAAGGTGCTCCCTGCTGTTTGTAGGAAGATCCGGTAGAACAGGTAATTAGTACTTAATTGAAAAACCCTTGAAGTTTTCATTCTCCTTTTAAGAACCAGCTCTTCTTATCAGGAATTTCCAGCAGATAGCATTTATACAGATTAGAGAGGACAGAGGAAAAAGGTCTGGGTTGGCCTACATAGATCATGAACCCTAGGGCTAGGTTGACTGGGAGGCTTGGCTTTACTTCAGAGAAATACAGATGTGTTCCTATTTTATAAATTACTTTGATGGCTTTAAAGTCCAGGAAAGGAAAGGCAGTCTTTTATTTGTGTGTGTGTGTGGCCAGAGGTCTTTTATTCTCCAACGAGGCATTCATTTATTGAAGACCTTCTGTGTCAAGATTTGGATTCAGTATTAAATGTTAGATTAAGGACACGCACTACTTGCCTTTAGAAGAAGTACAAGTATGTTAACCACTCTAATGAATGAAGTAAGAGAGATGTATATAACATTATGGGATTGCGGAAAGCTGAACAACACACTTTGACTAGAAAAATCAGACAGGGTGGGTTACTTTGGGATGATCTTTGTTAAAATTTTAAAGACAAACAGAAGTTTACAAGGAATAGAGAGCAAAGGAGGGAGGTATTTTAGCAGACAATGTTACAGGACTGGAAATACTGATGCCAAGAAGGAAATGTGTTCAGGAGACAGTAAAAGGGAGGTTTAAACACTGGAATGATTGATGATCTGGCAGTAAGGTGTTAGATGGAGGGAAAATGAGCTGAAAGTGCAAAAATGCAAGCAAGGCCATAAGTCAAAGGGCATACCACAAAATGTAGCAAGGCTAGCTGGCACACCCAATGGGGTGTTGAAAGTCTTGTAAGGATTTGCAGCTTGCTTACAAAAATATTAGCTATAGTGGCTGCCAGAAACAATCCTTCCAGTCTTTGGAGAAAATGATAGTTTTTTTAATCTTAAGAAAATCATCTCACTGTTCTCTACTTGTCATTTCATATCCACTAGCTAAGGGAAAATACTATCTCAGAAAGACTTGACTGTAATGTGGCTCCACACTGTGCTGTTGGTGTAGCTGTCAAAAAACACAGGTTGTAACACCCATATAATGCTTGGTCATGTTCTTTCCACAGATGATCTCAGAGGTGAATGTTTATCAGCAAAAAATGGACATTCCAAAAGGATTGTAAACTTTTCTCAAAGTTTAGAATACCTTCCAATGAGGTCTGGTAAAAGCAAAGACTGAAAAATAGAAGTTTGTCTAGGTGTTCGTGTCAATAAAAAGGCTATAAAAAAAAACACAGAATGGCTAAAAAATCTTGATTCTACTGCAGGAGAGGCACACTATTTGAAAATCTGGGTTATTGTTAGAAAGGTTTACATATTTATTTTTAGATACTTAAAAAAAGAGGGTATTGTAATGCAGCAGCATTTCCTCAGAACTGTAATGGGATTTGAGTTGTATTTCTAACTATTCTCTACCCAACTGAAGATAACATTGTTTTCTTCAGAGCAGGGGGTCTTTAATAAAGTTACCTATGAAGATTGCATCTTTAAAATGTTGTAAATATTACTGTACAACCATTTAAAGCAACAAAATAAAATTAATGCCAACTGATGCCAATAGAATCCTCTACCAACCAACCTTTACAAGGTGCTATTGTTAGATCCTTCCCTGTTTTATAGAATAAATGAAAAAAATGGCATGGTTAGTAACAAAGACTTAAAACCTATTTTCTGTAACCAAACAGGTCAGTTTAGTGATATCAGTGGTAGGATAAAATTTTCAAAGTTATTTCTTTATTGAGATTTCTATACTAACTAGCTTGAAATATAACTGTACAGTATTGATCATAATCTGATTTGTTAAACACCCTCCATATTAAAGTCATGTGAGAATAAGTAAGTCATCTTTTCTGTCAAAGAATAGTTTAGACAATCGCCATATTGGCCACATGGCTTGCATCTCCCCTGGGGGGCCGCTATCTTGAAATGGCAAAGGCCAACCCCTCCCTTTGAATGAGCCAGTCTTGACTTTGTGACTGATCTCCAATCAAGAGTGAGGGACAGGTCCTGAGTGTCAAGATTAAAAAGCCAAGCAGACCGTCTGCTTGTGTGCACGTGCTTGTGCTTCCAGACCATGTGTGTGCACACCCTTCTAAACAGAAGTAAAGATGTTTGCCTTGCTGCCTGGCTCCTGAGTATGTTTTGTGTTCTACCAGGACCCTTGAATCTGGGGGCTTGCCTTATTTCTTAGTCATCAGCAGTACCCTATAGTCAAGAATTACTAACTGGTGGTTCTCTTAAAAAAATCCCTCTCAGATATCATATTACTTGATGCAATTGTTATGCTTTTTAATCATATAAATCAATAAACAAAACATGGTTGTAGAGCTTTGTCAGGATCTGCACATATGTCAGGGTCTAACTTTTCTGCATTTTAATAATGTAGAAAAGCTGGATGTGTTCCTATTGCTTGGATTTTTTTTTTTAGACAGTATTTATTTATCTGTTGGGAAGAGGCTGCAAATGTTCACTGTTAGAATATTAATAGCCCTATTTTAGTGCCAGACATCTTCTCCTGAACTAAATTGTCATTAATAAATATTTGTAAAAATAAAAAAATTCCCAGTTCATTTTTTCCCTTTTAAAAAAATAAATTGGTATCTATTATTTATTATATATGCATCATTCTCAAGTACTCATTGATATATACACAGTATATATTTACAAATGTATGTGTGCACACATATTCGTTTTTGAAAAATGATGAAAACCTTATTTAAAAATAACACTCACTGAAACTTGGGTAAAAACCTCCTAATAAAATCTTATCTTAAAACAAGTATATATCAAGTGATTTTATCCTGGACACTATATAAACTCTTTCCCACTTTAAAACTCTCCAGTGATCATTCCAGTTACATGCCAAATAACACAATTAAAGCTAGGTAGCACAGACAATAGGCTGATTGTGTTTTTGAGCTATGCTCTTCAATTGCCCTGTCTCTAGATCAGTGGTCACCAAATATCAACAGTACGATTGAAATTTCTTTTGAGAACCAAACTTTTTAAACAAACTTCTTCTAAGGCCACTTCTTCAAAATAGACTTGCCCAGGCTGTGGCATTTTGTGGGAGAGACACACTCAAGGGGCCAAAGAGCCCCATGTGGCTCATGAGCCGCAGTTTGTGACCTTGGATCTAGATAAACTAACTTCACAGGCTGCATTCTTCATTTGTGTCTTTATTTTTTCTGAGAAGAGCAAACCATCCTTGAAGACTTATTGCTATTTTCACAACCACAGGTTTTCTTCTGTTTATGGAAAACTAAAATTCAGAGAAAATCCACAAAATAAACAATCATTTCAAAACAGAAATAATGCATTTTTTTCCTCATTTATTCAAATTCACTGCAGGAAGTAAACACTAAAAGATTAAAAAACAAAACAAAATTCACACTGTAGTATGTATATCACATGAAGAAATTAAGTTTCTAATAAAAATGACAAATTATATGATGAGATCGCATCAAAATTGGTTGTGTAAACCCCAGAATTCACACCATGAATGGTAATGTGCCTGTATTCCAGTATCCTGGAATACTCCTGGCATAATATTGGTTTCCAAGGATTTAAAAAAATTCATGAAAGTAGTTGTGTGAACTCTATGTTGAAAAGTGGTTGACTTGATTTTAAAAAGTTTTAAGACCCTTGGATTCAAAGCACATTCTTTCACAAAGCGGAAACCACAGAATTCATGTCCAGAAATGGAATACTGCCATGTTGGGATGAACATCTGATTTGACTTAAGACATTTTGCCAAATGCAGAGATGCATAGGGTCCCCCATGCACTTTTCATGCAGCAGGTAATCACAACTTAAATAAAAGGTTTATCCTATACATGTATTTAGACTTGCAACTGTATACATACATGCACAAATTTTAAACCTGTCAGATTATATTTACACTTATACATGGAATATACAGAAACCAAAGAGATTAAAAGGCTTTTCTGTTGCATTAGAACAATACAAAATATGTATTTTTCATTAAGGAAATTATTATTTACATCACCTTTAAAAACTGATTTTAACATCTTCATGTAACAAGTCTATATATATATGTATATATATATATACATGTTATATATATATATATATATAAAATATATACTCTCACCAGTCTACTCTTCTGTAAGATGCAGCAGGGAATAAACAGGTAATACTACCTTACTGATGTCAATGAGAGCTGTAGTACCCTTTCAATTAGGAAGAAACTGTCTAGATATTTAATAGTTCTTGAATGTGTGTATTTGTGTACGTTGTATCTACATTTGCATAAGCAAAGTGAATTTATGGGTGTATGCCCTTTCTCACTGCTGTTCTTTAAAATTATCCTAAACCCAAATTGGAGACATTCTTTAGTAAATCAGAACAGCATTCTGTATAGTCATGTTTATTTATGTATTACATATCCTTATTCTTTCAACTGTTAACAAAACCAACCAACCAAAGAAACACACAAAAAATGGTTATGCTTAATGCTGGCCCTTGATGTTCTTTTCCCTGAACTAAATTTATCGCTCTTGTAAAAGCCCTTTTTTATCTAGCATGCCTCCAAGATTCTAGGTATTTCATAATGGCAGAAAAAAATGACTTGTTTAAAAGCTTCTTTATATAGTGTAGACAATATAATTGCTACAGAGCAAATATGGGATGGAGTAGAATATACACACTGGCCAGATTTTTCATTTCAGAAAAAGCATATGACTTCCTTTTCCAGGATGTAGTATAATATTCACTCCTGATTATTACTTATAATATACTCAGTAACTACTTACAAATAATTCTGAGAAAAAAAATAATCATTTACGGGGTTTGATCATATTAGGAAATATCGCCCATATTTAATATAAAAATCTTAGAAACAACTTTAAATATATTTTCTTCTAATCAATAGTTGATTATAGAACAATTTTTGTAATTCATCAGTTAGCTAATCTGGTTCACAATTAAAAAAAAATCTGGTGAGTGTACTGTGGATTGTAAAAAGTGAACTTAAAAACATGACTTGTTTCAAGATCAAAACCCCAGGTGGCTCAATAATGTATTAAGTTCTTTCAAGACAATATCAATGTTCACTTTTAACCACTATTTTAAAATAGATCAATGGAGTGACTGTATAGAATTCTACTCTGTCATGTATATGTGCCCTTTGTACTTTTCTGCTTAATCGATCTGAGTTAAGGGCTTTTCTTGGTTTGAAATAAATGTTTCTATCTTGGTCTATACTGTTCTTAAGACAATGATTATGACAGAAGTTAAGGATGTATTCAGGAGAAGTTTCTAAACTATCCTAGAATCACCTGAGTTTGGTAAGTGGCCCTGTTATTCCATCCCTAAGGCTAATTAAATAGATGTTACTCATTAGAACACATAATCAGATTTTCCTGAGATGTTCAGCCAGATATGAAAGTTGTTCCCTCCACCCATTTTTTTTTTTTGTCATAAAAAGTGTTCTGAACCTGATTTCCAAAGATATAACAATAATATATGAACTACAATATTGCAAATATTTCATTGATGTGTGACTATTGGGGGAAATATAGGCATCAAATAGTTTTTTTTTATAGTCCTGTGTTCTGAGAAAGGTTATTAGCAATGGTTCTCAAACTTCAATGTATAGAAGAAACACCTATGGGGTTTCCTCTTAAATGTATTCTGATGCAGATGGAAGACTCCCAGATGCACTTATCAGAGATTCTTGTTCTGTAGATCTAAGGTGCTACCTAGGAATATGCATTTAAAAACAAGTACTCCAGAAATGGTTTTAATGCAGGTGGTCTATATGCAGCTTTAAGAAATCCTGATCATAACACTCATAGGTACCATAGTAATGGTGAGAAGTAACTTTTACTAGACGTGGTGAAATCTGTCCAAAGAAAAGCCATTTTATTAAAAACAACTTAAATTTTCAGCTATTCAGAAAACCATCTGAAGATAAATGTTAACTTTCCTAATTATGTAAAAAGAGGAATAGTAATATAGTAGTTAAAATATAAAAATGGAAATCTGCCTTTTTTTTCAAGGATCTATCAAACTTTCACCAATTGTAATCAATTTTTACTAATTAGTACAAGGCTTAAAGAAATACATATTGAAAAGGACTGGGGTAGGGGATACACACTGAAAACCACAAAACCTTTTCCAAGAGTTAAAAATAAATGCTTTTTTTTTTTTTTTTTAGCAAAAGTGAAAAATGTAAGCATATTTTTTTTTTCTAATTTATTTTTGAATTGGATAATGAAAAGTGAATCAGCATTAGGTTTTTTATTCAATAATTATCCTTTAAAGAGTTATTTAACAATTTGGACTTTAAAAAATGTTATGTAAGCTGACTTCTGAAATAAAAATAGACTACCCTCATAAAGACAGCAAAATGCATTTATCCACCATAGATGGAAATTTACATTTTAATTTATGCCAATTATCTGTGATTATAAAGATTTTATTCTTAGGTTACTCACAGTTATCTGATGCATACAGAAGTGTTAAACAACCAATAGTTCAGTAATTTCCTCATGAACTCTAATGTAAAGCAAAAAGCAGTGTGCATATTTAAACATTACCAGTAACCAATACTCTTCAAAATGAAGTTTCAATTATACCATGCTTTTCTCAAATCATGCTATTTATACAGATCTCAAGTTCAATTAATTAGTTTTAAAAAGATCCAAAGCTGAATAGCAGATTAAATTTTATTCCAATTCTTTTTTTATAGTTAGCACATTTCCCAGAAGTCCATAAACTTCTCCATTTGCATTGTGTGAGTAAGAAGCATTGTTTCCCATATGGCTATTATAAGGGCTTCTTAAATTGAAAAAAGAAGCTTTAGTTTCTGCAGCAGGAAGTAACTCTTCTTTGATTGTAACCTGTGAGACTTTTTCAGCAGTTGAAGGCTCCCTCCAAATGTCCTTATCCTGTGTTTCTCGACTGGTAACAGAATTGCCTCCTTTCTGTAGCATGTAATACAGTATTGGGTTAGTTTTGGTCAGTCTTGGAGAGTCTTTTTCATACTCATTCTTATCCACGTCTGTGATAACCCACTTAATGGGTCCCTTGTCGGTGGTCATGGAACACCCAGATTCTGGTCTAGACCCCACACCGCCCAAATGGTCAGGAAAAGGAGGACTCATGGGAGTTTTTACTACTCCTGGGTATGGAAATGTCCTGTTATCCATGGGACTATTGGGCTGAGAAGAACTGTACATCAGTCCATTTAAAGAAGAAATGCTGAATTCAGGTTTGCTATTGGTCACATTATTTTTATGTCCTTTCTTTTTACTCTCAACGACAGAGTTACTCCTGTGCTGGGACAAATCTCTCATGCAGTTTTCTGAGAGAAGCAGCTGTTTCAGAACATTGAAGCTTTTGCTCTCTCTCGCCCAACTCCTATGTTCACTTTCACTGGCTGAACCATGACTGGCAGAATACTTAAAGTCAAGATCATTTCTACTAAATTTCAGTTCTTGCTGGTTAATCAAGGATCCATACATCACCTCTGGGGCACCGTGACTATTGGCAGCATCGAGGATGCTATTTTTCATCTTTTTAAATGGATTTTCTAATGGCTCAGTATAAAGTTTCCTTTTTTTAGGGACCATGCAAAGATTTTTTGATTCTAGAAGTGTCAGTTCACTATGTCTGTGACTGTTGTCCAGATCATCTGGCAGGTAACTCTCTTGATTTTGTCTCAGCAGTCGACTTAACAGCCCATTCTTTGAGAAAGAAAAATCCTGAGGTGAAAGAGGCTCCGATTTCAAGTCCTCGGAAGCTGGTAAGGCAGATGCACTTCTCTGTATGGGGGGAGCCATACCTAAGAATGGGGCACACTCAGCATCATGGCTCAAGTGCACATCTGTATTGTGAATATGTAGGTCATCGCAAGGCTCAGATTTTATTTTTACCATCAATATTTGTTCACTTAAAGCTCTATCTGTATGTTCCTGAGTACTTTCCTCTCTCAAAGGAATTTTCTCTTTTTTTTCACTCTTCCCTTTGTTGGGATTTCCCAGGAGCAACTGGAGAACAGTGCGCCTTTCAAGCAGATTTTCTATTTCAGAACCAGAAAGTCTTGGTTCAGAACCTGTTGCCTGACTATTGAAGGCTTTACTTTCTTCAACTGCATTTGTTTTATTTGGGAGCAGAGGGCTACTTAGTCTATCGATCATAGCTATGGGTTTATCTGTATTTACACTCAGCTGTTTACTAGGTCTCTGCTCCTCCCCTGAAGTGGAAGACTGCATTCCGCACTGCGCTAAATTTTGTAATAGTTTACTGGCACTGAAAGTCGCAGAGTTCTGTGTACCTTCATTCTGGACTGGTTTCTCTCCTTGCGACTCTTTGCTCTTTGTAAGATCCATCAAGTGGTTAGTGGTGTTTATTGGTTTTTCAGACCGAGTGCTGCAGGCATATGGTGGGGAGTTCCATTTGATAATCAGAGCGTGCTGGGAGAGATTGATGGGAGACTCTGCTTTGGTAGATGCAAGTAATGGAGGAGTGCTCACAGGAGTAGTCCTATGTGTGCTGGGGCTTTCTATTACGGAAGTCCTCGCATATATCTGTTTATTGAATTTTGTCACATCACTTTTCACTTCCTGAGGGCTGTTGTTTCTTTCCACATTTTCTTCATTCTTATGGCCAAGTAGCAATTGAAGAAGTGTTACTTTCTGGTGTGAATTTAGCTTAGAATTCTTTGAGGTATCTTGATCTTCTTTAATATCTACGTTGGGGACTTTTGGATCCCAAGTGTTCAGCAAGGATTGTGTTAAGTTATCCAGAGAAATAGGTTGGTCAGGTTCTTGTTTTCCAACTCTGTGTTTGCAAGACAAGTCTATGGGAACACAGTTGGAATAAGAGCTTTCATCACCACTGCTATCATCTGTAAAACTAGGGTTGTTATCCGAGTATTCATCAATAGTTGTAGGTGTACTACTATCCTCAAAAATGCTTCCTCTCTCACTATGATTGTGTCCATTCATAGGTGCAGTTATGGTCTGGCTTTTAAGAAGATGTAAAAGCAAACTATTATTTGCAGCTTGTTTTATGTTGTTTCTTTCCTGTGAGTTCTTATAGCCTGCATTTTTGAGGGAAGATGGAACAATACCCATTGGATTTTGAAATGTACTTTTGCTAGTCATTAGTTTGCTCGATGATGTTCTTGCTTGACCATTAAGATGGCTTGACATTCCCTTTGAGAGATGGAAACTGGTGACATCCTTCTGGCCATTTTCTTGTAATCTGGCCATAGCAGCAAGCCTTTCACTCGCCACTTGATTTGCATTTTGTGTTTTTAAAGCGTGTTCCCGAGAATACTGCTGTAAATGGGCTTCACTTGAAAGGAGTAATGCTAACTGACTACAAGCAACACTAGGTTTGGGTGAAGTGGCAGGACTAGCCCTTTTTTCCACCATGCTTGCAACAGCCTGCAATCTCGCAGCACATGACAAGGGTTCACTCATGACCTTTGTCCCACTTTGTCCAATGGGATGAGGTGACTCTACAAACCTGTCTCGGATGAGGTTTTTAGTTACATCAGGAAGATTGGTATCAGGCTTTTGATCCTTAGCTTTACTCTTTTTCAACAAAGTTTTTAAGTGACTTGATGCAACACCATAGCACCTTAAATCTTTCTCTACTTTTAAAGAATCATGACTGAGGGCATATCCTTGCTCCTTGAGGCTCTGCCTAATTTGTTGCGACAGAGCAACAGTCTGAAGCCTAGAGCTGAACGACTGAAGCAAAGAAGCCAGTAATGTGCTATCCTGCTTGCCTTTGGGCACACTGTCAACCACACCAGCCAGTAAAGCTTCCTTCTTTACATTTAAATTTACGATGGAATCAGACAGCCTCTTCCGCTTCGCTGCATTCCAGTCCTCAGAAGACTGCAACAGTCTTGCTTTTTTGAGATGCAGCATGCCAGATCCTTGATATGTATGTGTATTGAGAACTGGACCATTACTCTGACAGGCAGGAAATGCATGACCAGAAATGTTAAAGTTCTGATCTTCATTATGCCCAGCAGACTTTTTGTCAATGGCAGTACTTGATCCCTCTGCTGCCTGATGCATTAGTAATCCTTCTAGGTAAGTTAAAACAACAGAATCCTGGTGCACATCAGAGACAAGCTCTTCTCCATGAGTCATGTTCAATAGACGTGTCACGAGGGCTAGGTTTCTGTTTACTTTAAATAATGTTGTTTTTTTTTTGTGGGTGAGTGAGATATAGCTTTAATAAGTGAGTGTCAGTTTATCACCTTCCATAGCAATTAGACAGTAATGTACTGTTACATAGTGAACAGGATTTCTTCTGGCAATGACAAGAGGCAAGCAAACTCCAATGCAGTCTGACACAGAGTTGATCAACTCCTAAGCAAGAAAAAGCAGAATTCCTTAATACACAGGTCTGCAGCAGCAGGCAGATATATTCCTTAGTGAATATCTTGAATCTCCTTTTTCATCTTTTGTTCATGAAACACAAATATCAATGTTCTAAAAAATATAAACACAGAAAATAGTTAAGGTAGTGCAAAATTAAAATTGTACTATGATACCTATAAGCAAAAAAATGTATTTGTACTTTACATAAATACTATAATATACATAAATATGCATTATAGTCGCTTCTTTAGTAGTTACTGCCTTTCCTATTATATTAGAAATCTCTGTTGGAAATGCTATAAATATCATAAAAATGATCGAATCAATTAAATACTTTAATATTACTTAACTATTTTCCAATGCCCACCAAGTTTTTGAATTTTCATAGGCATGCTTCTGCCAAGTAATGTGAATAGTCTACTTTATAGTGATATAGCTCTAAAAGGGAGCTGGAATTAGTTCCTTATATTACAGGGACCTCAGGGAAATCAGGCAGAAGTGCAGAATGAAGAATAGACATGCACATGGTATGGACCGATCTGATGAGTCTAATGTGGGTGAGGCCTACAGAATAGATTCACTTCTGGCATCCTCTTCCAAATATGAGATCTTCCATTAACTAATTTTTAGAATTTCTGTTTTCAAAGAAATGAAAGCATTAACAAGGATAAAATTATTTTGTAGGCCTGTGCAAAGTATTGACAGTCTTAGTCATATTCATAAACATGTAAATATTAATAATAAGCTTATTTATCCCTAATTTTTACCATGACTTTAAAAAAAGCAGAGACTGGTTCTTTTTATGCTCATTCACATCTATCAATGTTTTAATGTGTCAATTTTTATTTTCAATTTTTAAAACAATTTTTTTCATCACCATTTATCCCATCGACTTTTAACATTTTTACTTATGTGCTCTATGTAGAAATTTTAATGTGAGGTCCATTACTATCAGATGCAGAAGACAGGTTATTGGTAAATGTGTAACCCTATTTTTGTAAGACATTCTTCTCACCCATGCTATTTCTTTTTTGTGAATTTCTATCAATAAGTATAACTAAATTAAAATAAAGTCTATGATTTGAAAAATCTTTTAAAAGTATTTTAAAATGAAAAACACATATTTCTTAATGCTAAAATTGCTTAATTTCAAGTTAGAATTAGCTGGATTCATTTTCTTTTAGAAAAAACACAACTACACTATTTTTAACCACCAAAATATCACTTTTTTTGCTTGGTTTTATAAGCATACTACTACAGAATGTCACCAAGTGTTTAACACTATTGTGTATATTCAGTTAAGAATATTTAACTGTCAACACACATTTAAGGATTTGGCTTCTTCTATACCCAATCTATATGCATGCCCCTATTACAGCATCAACAATAGTCAAGATATGGAAACGACCCAAATGCCTATCAACAGGTGAACATTAAAAAGGTGTTATATATATACTAGAGGCCTGGTGAATGAAATTTGTGCCCAGGGGGAGGGAGGCCCCTCAGTCTAGTCTGAATCCTCTCTTATCTGGGACCCTTCAGGGGATGTCTGACTGCTGGTTTAGGCCCAATCCCTGTAGCAGTCAGATATCCCTCTCACAATCTGGGACTCCTGGCTCCTAACCACTCGCCTGCCTGCCGGCCAGCCTGATCACCCCCTATCCGCTCCCCTGCCAGCCTGATTGACACCTGGGATGATGTGGTGGTAGCTATCTTGGGATGATGTGGGGGCAGCCATCTAGGTGGCCCTCTCCTCAGTGGTGGGGTCCAATGCTGGAAGATATAACTTTCCACTAGCTGGATTTAATTATACTTTAAGGATGGCCAAAAGAAAACTCACGACAGAACTGTTTTGCATTTCACATGCTATGAACTGAAATTGTTTATGTGTTGTTTGCAAACATTTATCAAGATAGATGATGGCCCTTTAATGATTTTTGCATTCTTCCCGGGGCTCTGCCCTCAGTTTCCCAATATGATTTTCATGTCTGTATGTTTAAGTTTTTCTGTCTTTGAATGTGCCTACCCTTCGCTGTTGCTCCTGGCAGCCTGGGGGTACTCTTTGCTGCCCCTTCAAAGAGAGATTGAAAGCTCACCTCATCTGCAAGGCACTGCAATTTCACAAAATCCCCACCTAGCTTCTCTACATTCCTCAGCAAAGGGCCGCCATCCCATGAATGCTGAGGTCACCTTTTTGGCTAACTTGGAAGGTCTCCTGGGGCTGTGGGCTGTGGAGGGAGAATTCCACAACTTGGCTGCAGTATTAGCAGAACCCTTTGGAGACTCTGGGTGGGAACAGAAGGGACTGATCATTATTTTCTTGTGCTTTCACTAAATGTACATGCACCAGGGAACTAGGCAGTGCTTTAAAGATGTTGGGGGTTGTCTGGGGGTGGGACTGGCAGGGGTAAGGGGCCATGGTCATTCTGGTTATTCCACTGTTTAGTTGTTTGGCTTTTATTATATAGAATGTCACCCCAATAAAGTTAATGAAAAAGAAAAAGCCATAGAAACTCATTACACAGTATAATGAATATACATAATAATATTGCATTACAATGATATAGTGTGATAAATATTGCTTCAATGGCAATCATGCCACAATATATAAATGTTTAAAAATAACAGGCTACACACTTTAAATTTACAAAATGTAACATGTCAAGTTTAACATCAAATAAAATAAAAAGAATTAGGCTACTTGAGATTTGCAAGTAATATATTTTATTTTATTTTATTGATTTTCAAGAGAGGAAAGGGGGAAAATGGAGAGGGGAAAGGAGAGAGAGAGGGAAAAGATATTGAAAACATCAATGGGACTGCCTTCTGAAACCGCCTCAACTGGAGATTGAACTGGAAACCTGGGTATGTGCCCTGACTGGAAACTGAACCTGCCACCTTTTGGTGTATGTGATGATGCTCTAACCAAATGAACCACACTGGCCAGGGCACAAGCAATATATTTTAAAACTAAAATATTTACAAAATAATGTGATTTACTGGCTTGTCAGTGGATCCACTGCCTATCCCTAACTTGAACAATAATTTTATTAGAGTTTGTGTACATGTCTGTGTAAAGATTCTCAACATTCTCTTTATTACCTTAAATAGAGCCTTAAGAAGCTCTATTTGTATGACATACACTTGTTAAATGACTTCTGTGTAAAAGGAAAAGAATTATTCCAAATATTTGGTTTATGGAGAGTAAGAGTGACTAAAGAGAGTAAACTTAAAGAGGGGGCAGAAAAAAAGAGAAAAAATAAATATGTTTCTGATTTTGTAACTCTCATGAGGTTGTAGAAGAAAATATTTAATTTAGAAAATAAATTAGATTATGTTAGTATTCAATCTTTAAATATTAAGTTTGATGGATATGGCAAAAAGTAAAGGTATATTTCTTTATTGAACATTAAAAATACACTTCTTGAAAAAGGATATAGTATTAACAGGCTATGCAATAATGAAACTGATAATAACAACTTATTTCACTATTGCATCATCCTTCTGGGCACTTCCACATTTTCCTGCCTATTATTTTAGTCTTTATTTGGCACAGTTGGAAATAATTGATCAATTCATTGCCAAGATAAAATGATAAAATGGCCCTGGCCAGTGTAGCTCAGTTGGTTGGAGCAGCATCCCCTGCAATGAAGGGTTGCAGGTTTGATTTCCAGTCAGGGAACACGCCCAGATGTCTTTCTGGACAAAGCCACAGTGGTGGGGCGGAGATAGAGGCATTTAGGGGCAATCAAGCAAGAAGGCAGAGGCAGTTAGGGGTGAGCAGTAAGGGGAGATCAGGCAGGCAGACAGAATGGTTAGGAGCTATCAGACAGGTGAGTGGTTAGGAGTCAACAGTCCTAGATTGCGAAAGAGATGTCCGACTGCCCGTGTAGGTCCAATCCTGCAGGGATCCCATGGGATAGGGCCTAAATTGGCAGTTGGACATCTCCTGAGGGGTCCCAGATTAGAAAGGGTATAGGCCAGGCTAAGGATCCCTCTCCTCCCCTTATGCACAAATTTCATGTAGCGGGCTTCTAATTATCATTATAGTAAAGAATATATTTTTATTGATTTTGGAGAGAGAGGAAGGTAGACAGGCAGAGAGAGAAACATCCATGAGAAACACTGATCAGCTGCCTCCTAAAAACATCTCTATTGGGGATCAAACCCAAACCCTGGCATGTGCCCAAACCAGCAACCTCTTGGTGCAAGGGATGATGCCCAGCCAACTTTGTCACACCAGTCAGGGCTAAGGCAGAATTATTTTAAAAATGATAAAAAATCAAATTAAAACATAAAATAATTGCAAAGAATCTTGACTATACACTTGACAGATTTTCGAAAGATCCAAGTTTCAACCAAAAGGATATGTTGTCAGAAATTTGTAGAAATAGCTGTGACGAATCATTTCAGAGAAAGAAATGATTTTGAAATAGCCATACTCTACCTATCCAATTCCCCAAAGTTATTTATCTTTACTATGTTCTTCAATGGAATCACAAATTCCAAACAGATGTTCATTTATAAGTTACCTAGAGACCCGGTGCATGCCCCTCTCACACTCTGGGAGCTCTCAGGGGTGGGAGGTGATCCAGTGATCAGGGGAAGGCGACACCCCATCACACCTCTGCTGCTGCCACTGTTGCCCTGGTGGGGCTGAGAGGACTGGGCACCACCATCTTTGAGGGCGTGGCAGTCAATTAGCATATTCCCTCTTTATTAGATAGGATATGAGCTTATATTCAAACTGAATCTTTTGGTTATCTCACAATGGCTAGACAATGAATAAAAGGCAATTAGAATCCCTAATAACAGAGAACTTCATGAGAGAGGTGGAATGATTGTTCTGGCAACAGAAACAAGTATCCCCTACAATTGATACAGTGAATTGATAAAAGCTTCTTTGTTCTAATTATCATCAGAAGCTTAGCTACAAAAATCATATTCAATAAAATCCACCTTCTATTTAATTCTGCCTTGAAGATTTATTAAAAATAATTTTAAATAAAAATTAAGGTGAAGAAGTTAGAGATTTTAAGTTTAAAAAGCTCACAGAAACAAAGGAGCTAGAGAAAGAGCCTAACTGCCAAAAAATTTCTATTCTAAAAATGTAGCACCTTCCTCGATGTTGTGTTGTACTATCTTAAAAACACATAAATCTAGAAATCATGAAATAAAATTCTATTTACAACTTTAAAAAATTCAGGAAGAGAATTACTATATGATAAAGAATACATATGACATTTATTTAGCGCTTACATTAATGTCTATTCACTCCTTCTGTTCTCACAGAAAAAAAGTTTATCTGAATAAATATAAATAATTATAACAAATTATTATTTTTTTTGTTAATCCTTACCCAAGGATATTTTCCCATTGATTTTTTTAAGGAGAGTAGAAGAGAGAGGGAAAGACAGAAAGAGAAACATCAATGTGAGAGAAATGTATCGATGGGTTGCTTCTTACACAAACCCATACCAGGGCCTGGGCCAGGGAGGAGCCTACAACCAAGGTACTGTCCTTAACCAGAATTGAACCTGGGACTTTGGTCTGCAGGCTGATGCTCTATCCACTGAGCAAAACTGGCTAGGGTTTAACAAATTATTTTGGTATCACATAAGTGTGAAAGACTTAATGGTAAATATAAAAGGAAGAGAGTATGTAGTTCTTCCAATAGCTATTCAAAAACGTATTTTTTCCAATCTCTATCAAAATATGCAATATAATGGAAACAGTGCTTTTTAATTCTTCCTAGAATTTAAATATACTCACAGATATGCACATCCTTTGAGAGTGAGCATAAATCCTGCTAAACTCAACTATGCCCCCCTCTCCCATACATCTCTAAAACAGATTTGATAAACAGACACAGCACAAGGTCAAGGTCGCAGATCAGGAAGAAAAATTACCAACAAAACTGATGTAACAGCAGGCATTTGATCAAAACTCCTGGGGTTTTAGTAAACATACCAGACATTTTATATTTACTCATAGGATACACTACATTCTAAAAATGTTCTCCATTTTTAAAGACAAGATCTTCATGAAATTTTTGTTACAAAGCATATATTCTGGTACAAATGTTATACTGAATCAGAGTAAGAGAAGAAACTGGGAGTGTGTTTCAGAATCATTAGTTTTTATGTGTGTATCTATGTGTGTATATATGTTTGCATATTCATTTATTTAATGGTTTGTTTGTTATAACTAATAACTGCCATGTGTTAATTTTAACTTGCAGGTCGCTGAATTGACCAAACCCCCTACACCGCCAAACTTTTTGTATTACCTGAAATGGAAAATGTATATTCTTCAATATCTTGGGCCACTTCTTTCCAAATTTAACTGCTAAAAATTGACTGAACCACAAAAGTTTTATTATGTAGCCATAGTCTTCTTGTATGAGACTTTCCAAAATATGGATTTTGGAAGAAACTTGTCATCAACAGAAGCAATAAGAGTGATTCTTAAGGGACTATATTAATAAACAAACATAATTATCCAACAAAATTATACCTCTTGCTTCAGCTACTCAAACAAGATATTTACCTTAAGTTACATTTATGAAACTAAGAATTATGTAATGAATGATTGAAGCAGTTTGATAAAAAAAATCATTTTAAGTATTCAAAATGCTGTTGAAGTAAATTTATAATATAAAAGCTTTCCTTGTTAATTCATATATCACCTACTACAGGTTTCTTTATATACTTTGCAAATTCTGATACATGTAAATGTTCTGAATGATCAGCTTTTCATTTTGCAAAAATATGTTTTTATGAATTAAATGGGTTAAATAAAAATATGAGAACTGATATATCCTATAAAGAATATTGGTTTCTCAATAACAAAGTAAAAAGGAAAAAAAATCAAATTATATACCACTGAAAATGGAATTTCCTTCACCAGGCAGAAATAGTGGTATACAAAATACTAGTAATGGAGGAATCCAAGATGGCGACATAGGTAAACACCTACACTGCTGCCTCACACAACAATTTCAAAACTACAACTAAAAGACATAATGGACCTCATCCAGAAACACAGGGAAGCTGGCTGAGTGGAAATTCTACAACTAGAAGGAAAGAGAGGGGCTCACAGAGACCCAGAGGAGCTGCAAAAAGCTGAGGTGCGGAGACGTGGGCGGAGAGAGTGGGTGCCAGAGTGCCTGGTTGGCTTTCTCTGGCAGGAGGGAGAGGGAGACTCCCAGCTGCATTGAACGCCTTATCCTACGGCATTAAACCCCACGTCCGGCCAGGACTCATATGGGGAGAGTTCGGACTGTGAAGAGGAAGAGGGAGAAGTGCACAGAGATCTGGGTGCACATGAAAGGGTGGAGGTCTGGTGGTGTGCACAGTACTGCACACATAGGACCGACTGCTGGTTATGCCACTGGCTTTCATAGCTGGGACAGAGCCTCCCAACTATGCCACCTCTAGCTCCACTGAACCCCAGTTTTGGGCGAAACCCTGGGGACCCAGACTCATATGGTCCCGGAGCGCAGGGGACCAGAAAAGGCAGAGGTCTAGAGGCACTGCATGAGTGCGCACACGCCCTGTGATCACTCCAGCGATTACCCAGTCACGTGAGACCAAGGACCGTGGAAGGCGGGGCCGACTGGAAGGCAAGGTGCTCCGTTAAGCCCTAAGACTCCACCCATCCCAAGCTTAACAGAGAGGCTTTTGCAGTTTTGCAAGTCTTGTATCATAAGGCTGAATCCAACACAGAGGTTCTCCTGGCACAGTGAAGATGCTGAGACAAAGGAAGAAGAGGAAAACAAACAACTGGATTTAGAGTTCAAAACCATGGTTATAAGGCTTTGCAAGAATATCCTAGAAAAAATGGATAAAGTTAGCGAGACCCAAGAGGAGATGAAAAAGAACCAACTAGAGATGGAAAAGAACCAACTAGAAATTAAACATACACTGACTGAAAGAAAAAATATTATTCAGAAACGTAACAGCAGACTAGAAGAAGGCAAGAATCAAGTAAAAAATTTGAAATATATATAAAGAATCAGAAAACACTCAACTGGATAAGCAAGAAGAAAAAACAATCCAAAAATGTGAAGATAATGTAAGGAGCCTCTGGGACAGCTTCAAGTGTACCAACATCAGAATTATGGGGTTGCCAGAAGAGAGAGAGCAAGATACTGAAAACCTATTTGAAGAAATAATGACTGAAAACTTGCCACATCTGGTGAAAGAAATAGACTTACAAGTCCAGGAAGCACACGGAAGCCCATATAAAAGGAATCCAAAGAGGACTACACCAAGATACATCATAATTACAATACTAAGATCAAAAGACAAAAAGAGAATATTAAAAGCAGCAAGAGAAAAACAGTTAATTACCTTCAAGGGGGCACCCATAAGATTGTCAGCTGATTTCCCAACAGAAACTATGCAGGCCAGACGGGAGTGGCAAGAAATATTCAACGTGATGAATAGCAAAAAACCTACAATTAAGAATACTCTACCCAGCAAAGCTATCATTCAGAATTGAAGGGCAGATAAAGAGCTTTACAAATAAGAAAAAACTAAAGGAGTTCAACACCAAACCAGTATTATATGAAATGCTGAAAGGCATTCTTTAGAAGAGGAAGAAGAAAAAGGTAAAAGATAAAAAATTATGAACAACAAAATACATATCTATCAACAAGTGAATCTAAAAATTAAGTGAATTAAAAATTTGATCAACAGAATAAACTGGTGAATACATACAGTGGTACCTCAAGATACGAGTTTAATTCGTTCCGTAACCTTGAGACATGGGAAACCATGAGACGCTTGAGTCTTGGTAAACTGGTGGGTCGTGTGCAGCGGCCCATCGGCGCGATTACTCCTATCTCAAATGTTGCTCACATTTCAAAGCAAAAATCGCTCGCTCGTCGGCTTGTATCTCTAAAATCTCGTACGTTAGGGCACTCATATCTTAAGGTACCACTGTATATAGATTCAGGAACACAGAAAGGGAGTGAACTGATAATTCTCAGGGGGAAAGTAGTGAGGGGAGTGCAGGGAGAGACTGGACAAAAGTCATATACCTATGGATGAGGTCAATAGGGGGGAGGTAAGAGTAGAGGGTGGGAGCCGGGTGGAGAGGGACTATGGGGAGGAATAAAGAGAAACAAATGTAATAACCTGAGTAATACAGATTTAATAAAAAAAAATACTAGTAATGGACCTTAATTTATAGATCAACCTTTGATCACAGGATATATGGTCATATTTCCTTTTAAAATAAATAAAAGTATCTATAAAACATACTATTAAGGTATATTTAAGAAACCATTTATCAATTAGTAAATATGTCTTTTTTATATGCTGTCTGGAACATGCTGCCTTGTGAATGAACCATAAACTCTGATGTCACTCTTGCCCATAATGGCCCAAACACAAGCTTTCTAGATTAAGGTTTTGATCAGTCTGTTACTGAGAACTACCAATACAGACCCAATTCTTAGACAGATGAAGTGCTATCTATCAATATGAATTCAATAAGCCATAAAAATGATGAATAAAGAATAAGAAAATATGCAATGTATCTGGATAATTCTGTTTTTTTACAACATTCATAGGTAACTCTAAAATACATTCTTTAAATAGAAAAATAAAGCTACTGGCATATCATTAGCAGGTTATTTACTTTAAACATAAGGTTTTATTTTTATTGAAGAAATTACCACCATATTGTTCCCAGACCTTTCTTTTGCCTGTCTATACACATAAGCAACTACCTGCAGTAATCATCTCAGTAACTGTAGCCAGTAACTGCCAATCTGAGATCCAGATTTGCTGCTATCCAGGGATATTTACTTGTCCAATAGGGAGCATTTGCAAGTGGCCTTTCCTAAGGCACCTGACACCCAGACACAGACTCAGAATGAAGTGGGATGGTAGTAATGAGGCTTTAGAAGAAGCTGGTATGAGCTGCACAAGAAAAGCAGTCTAGGTGACTAGGTTAGTGATATCCACTATTAGTATGCTATCTAATGAAAGATAATATGCAAATTGACCATACTTCTGCTACACACAAAAGCCACACCCACCAGGCAATCAGGAGTGAGAATGCAAATTAACCCAACTAAGATGGCTGTGGCCACAGAGCGAGCAGGAGGCTTGAGTTTCCCTAGTAATGGAGGAAGCCAAGCTTTCTGCACACCCTGGTTAGCCTAGGCCTCCAATCAAGGCTACAAAATTTCAATTATAGAAGATAAATAAATCCCAACAAAAATGACTGCAACCATGGAGCAAGCAGGAGGCATGGCTCCGCTCAAGGCTACAAAGTTTCAATTACAGGATATTAATAAATCCCAGATACCAGGACCTTCAATTGGGTCGCCGGGGAGGAGGGTGGAGTAAGAGGGAAGGGGGGGCGTGGCCAGCCTGCAAACTACCACAGGTCCCTCACCCAGGCCGCCCTATGCCCTAAGGGAACCCCTACCCTGATCTGGGACACCCTTCAGGGCAAACCAGCTGGCTCCCACCCATGCACCAGACCTCTATCCTCTCTAATAAGAGAGTAATATGTAATTTGACCATCACTCCAACACACAAGATTGCTGCCCCCATGTGGTCACAAGATCCTGCCCCTATGTGGGCACAAAATGGCTACCACAAGATGGCCAGCAGGGGAGGTCAGTTGGCAGGGACCAGGCCTGCAAGGGAGGGCAGTTGGGGTCAATCAAGCCTACAGTGGTGGGTAGTTAGGGGTGACCAGGCTGGCAGAGGAGGGAAGTTGGGGCGAACAGGCCTGCAGGAAAGGGTAGTTGGGGGGGGGGACGGACCCAGGCCTGCAGGGAAGGCAGTTAGGGGCAAACAGGCTGGCAGGGGAGTGGTAGGGGGTGATCAAGCTGGCATGCAGATGTGGTTAGGGGCAATCAGAAAGACAGACAGAAGAGCAGTTAGGAGCCAGCAGTCCTGGATTGTGAGAGGTAGGTCTGAGATTGGAGAGGGTACAGGCTAGGCTGAGGGACACGCACCCTCCTGCATGAATTTCATGCACTGAGCTTCTACTTTTTAATAGAGTTAAAAATTTTAACACTTAAATATTAAATACTTTAGCCTTTGAGAATCTCAATTTCTTATTATGCACATTGCTTTTGTGTCTTTTTGTAGGTTTGAGATAGAATGATATGTAAAATGGCAAATATATATTATACTTCTCACTTTTATTCTGTAGTTTGTTCAGCTCTAGTATCAATTACTTAAGTTTTTATATAGATATTTCCTATTGTTTATATATTGCTCTGTTTTGGTTTTTACCATGCTTTTAATTGTAGCATTTATATACAACAAAGAATTTGTTTCATATTCCTGTTATTACACATGAGGATAAAAGACATAACTGGGAGAAATAATGTGGTATAAAGAGTAACCTTTCTGCTTAGTGTCCCTCTACCCATTCACCACACAGCCTTACCACTATCATCATTTGAGGAAATATATCAAACTTAAAAAAAAATCATATAATGTATTTCTGAATCATGTAACAAACCACATTTACTTAAAATCAAGCTAAAAGAATAAATTATCTTTTTTTATTCTGTGAGTCTCAGGTGAGCACTCACAGCTACTTAGTCCTCCAAGAACTTTACAGGCCAAGGACAGTTGTTCATCTCTGGGACGCACAGTATACAGCAGATCCTATAAAAACCTCATTAAAAATGTTTTATTTTGGACTGTTTATGCCTGGCCCTTACCTAGAATGTAAACCCTTTATGGGCAAGGATTATGTATTTATCATCTTTACAACTTAGTACCTGGCAGAGATAGTACTCCCCTGAAGCCACCTGAGTCTGTAAAATGAGAGATGGATGTCATAATTCTAAGGTATCTTAAGATTTAAAATGATATGATGTTATTTATGTTTCATTTTAAATTCAAGATATCTACCCCGTGATGAATATAAAGAAAAAAAAATCACAAAATTAAAGAATACTAAAGTATTTTATCATACACAGGGAGTTCTGTGGGTTTAGAAACATGTGTGACTAGTATTCTATTAGAAAAGACGAATAAAATCTATTTAACATTTTAATATTATCTTATTAATTTTTTTTATGATGGAGAGGCATTAAGAAATGATTTGAGTATCACATCAAAATATTTACTCCCCCAAATCAGACAAATCCAACTCATTGTAAATTATGATAAACAGAAAAAGAAAGCCTTTATGAACTAACTTTGTATACTATGTCAACCACAGTGGAGAAACTGCTTCTCTATGCCCATTTTAAAAAGGCAGGGGAGGAGTTAGGGGTGATGCGGTCGGCAGAGGAGGGAAGTTGGGGGTAACCAGGTCTTCAGGGAAGGGCAGTTAGGGGTGACCAGGCCTGCAGAGGAGGGCAGTTATGGGCAAACAGGCTGGCAGGGGAGTAGTTAGGCATCAATCAGGCTGGCAGGGGAGTGGTTAAGGGGTGATCAGGCTGGCAGGCAGAAGCGGTTAGGGGCAATCAAGAAGGCAGGCAGGTGAGCAGTTGGGAACCAGTAGTCCTAGATTGTGAGAGGGATGTCCGAATGCCCATTTAGACCCTATCCTACCTGGATCAGGCCTAAACGGGCAGTCAGATATCCCTCAAGCGGTCCCAGATTGGAGAGGGAGCAGGCTGGGCTGAAGGACACCTCACCACCCCCATGCACGAATTCCATGCACTGGGACTCTAGTTATATATAAAAAGTTATTATTTAGGTATTTGTTTAAAGATATTACATCATTTAAATCAAATCTCTGTTATTAAAAAGCGTTTCTTTTGCAGATACTGTATTTACTTAGACTAATGACTTCTTTTAAAAGCTAAACTAACATCCTAGCCTCAATAATACTGGTAGGGTTGTGGGTGGGGTGGGGAGTGATCAGGGGCTGGGCCAGCTGGGGAGAGGGGCTGTGGTAGATTGGTGGTGGTGGTGGTGAGTGCGATCAGGGTTCTTATCGGGCCACTTGGCTTTTATATATATTTACTCTAGTTGTATTATTTATTTCTGGACACATCTACTGACCATAGGCTATATCATCCAAGGTGTCTTTTGGAACCATATGGCTATGGATTCAACTTCTGGCCCTTCCACTTATCAATTGTTTGACCTTGGGCAACTTAACTATTCACAAAAATTTCATTTATAAATGTGCAAAAACCAATACCTATTTCACGGAGCCATGAGAAATAAATACGACAATGTTCATATAATGCTCAGTATAGTGCCTACACACAAAGCAGGTGCTCAAGAGCTCTAACCATTACTCAAAGAACTTATTTCATACTTGCGCAACTGCAATAGTATAAAATTCTTCCCTGTACTAGGCTATAATCTGTCTCCTATTAGTCTGATCTCTGATTCTTTTGGGGATACAGGAAACAAACCTAATCCTTCAGTTATTCTTCAAACCGTAGAAATAGCTGCTATATTCCACTAAGTCTATCACCTTGTTAAGATTTAGATAAGATAGTAAAATTCCACTGCTGACAGAAGTCTAGAGATGGCCAAATAAAGACAACAAACTTTCCTGGATGCCAATGTGTGGTGGGTGCTGCAAAGAAGTAATTCTTTATAAATTCTTGACTGGTGAGAGTGGTGTAAAGTTCCTGGGAGCAAGCTCTCTGCCAAAGACTGCTGATACTGATGGATTTCACTTGACATGAAAAAGCCCTGCTTTAATTTACCCCAAGTGCTTGGAGCCATGCTTCCTTCTCAAATGAATCACCAACATGTATTTTCTTTGTTTTTCCTCATGAAGTTGGTAAATACATTATCCTCATTTACATTTTAATAAGAATACTAATGTCCAGAGCAATGGAGTGATTGGTTCATTTGGTGAGTAAGAGTCTCATCCAAAACCATATTAGGGTCTTCTGAATTTTAGGCTTTCCTCTTACAGTAAACTAGAAGCCCAGTGCATGATATTCATGCACAGGGTGTGTGTGTCCCTCAGCCCAGCCTGTACCCTCTCCAATCTGCCTCTCACAATCCAGGACCACTGCCTCCTAACCACTTGCCTGCCTGCCTGATCGCCCCTAACCACCTCTGCCTGCCTGATTGCCAGTTACTGCTCCCTGACCAGCCTGATTGTCCCTAACTGCCTTTGCCTCACCCCAACCCAGGACCTAGGATTCCCTCCTCTGGCTGGTTGCTGGCACAAGGGACCTGGGCTTCCCTCCCTCTAGCCGGCCATAGGAACCCAGGACCTGGGCTGGCCTCAGCCGCAGAGGACCATGGGCAGGCAGCTTTGCCTGGGTCACAGCTGCAAGTGCCAGGACCCTGGGACAGGCAGCTTGTGTCCCTCTCCCAGGTGGCAGGTGCAGCCGCTGGTGCCTGGAACTGCAGGGTGGGTGGCTTGTCCCTCTCCTGGGCCACAGCTTGGCTGGTCCCATTCCTCTCTCGTGAGCTCATTTGTGTCTGGCTGGTCCCCAATTTCTCTCTCCCCAGTGTTGAGTGTCTGAGCTGTGACAGTGTGATTGCCATTTGCATATTAACTCTTTATTACATAAGGTTGCCATAGACTATGACAAAAGTGAATCTGGAAACATCTAACAAGGCAAATATTTTTATAGCACTTTGAAAATTTTGGATTATTTTTGTATTTCCTAAAACCTTGTCTCTGTTTTTTTAAGTCTCGTGTGTGTGTGTGTGTGTGTGTGTGTGTGTGTGTGTGTGTGTGTCTTTTATTAGGAAGGTTATAAAGCTCAGTGGTTAAGAGAACAAAACAGTCTTTGGATTTCTGACTCTGTAATTCATCAGTGGGTGATTTGGTCAAATTACCTATCCATCTAAAACTCAATGTCTTTAGCTGTAAAATAGGAATCAAATGGTATTTAGCTCACAATGCTGTTGTAGTAAATGTAATATGTGTATAAAACAGCATAACACCTGGCATTTCCAAGTATACACTTAATGTTAACTGTTCTATTACTCGTGAATAAAGTACCAGACCAAAAGACTTTAGGATTTTTCTAAAAAATAAAATAAAAGAAAAAGAAAAAAAGAGAAAAGGAAAAAAAAAATCCCTTCTCTTGCTAGTCACTTCACATGAAGTTCCTTGAGAGGTGGGAATGTCTTCTGCATTTGTATCTCCATCCCTGAGAGTTAACAGGCATTTAAAATTATCTGTTGAATGCTTTAATATATTCTATATATATCATAAATATCTAAATATTTCAGATCTTCAGAATAACTCAATAACCTAGCTATTAATTTTTTAATTTTGTAAAACATGTCTACTTAAACCAAAGAATAATTTCATGTACAAAGGACACCTATCTTTTTTTTTTTCCTCCCTAAAACTTTTCTTAAAAAACCTGTTCCCAGTTCATAGCTACAGGGGAATCGGCCAACTCTGAGAACCTGACTACAATGGACCAAATTCATTTCCTCTCTTAGGATTTGAAATTCAAAGGAACTGAAAGTCTTCATTTTTGGGCTGCTTTTTTTTTTTTTCCAATATATTTTATTGATTTTTTTACAGAGAAGAAGGGAAAGGGACAGAGCTAGAAACATCAATGAGAGAGAAACATTGAGCAGCTGCCTCTTGTACACCCCCTACTGGAGATGTGCCCACAACCAAGGTACATGCCCTTGACTGGAATCGAACCTGGGACCTTTTAGTCCACAGGCTGACGCTCTATCCACTGAGCCAAACTGGTCTTGGCTGGGCTGCTTTAATGAGGCTACATCTCAAAGATAAGTATACAGAAGGGTCAGTATGTTGAAAGAATAAAGTAGCCATATACAGAGAAGCAGAGATGGGGAAGGAAAAGGGAAGAGAGAGAAGAGACAGCAAAGATTTGCTGAATAGTTTTCCAGTTTCAAGGAAATGCAATGCACTCCTATCATTGGATTTCCAAAGAGCTTACTGTATGTTTCTAGTAAACACCCCCGTGCTTGAGCTTTGTTGAGGGGGCTTCTGTTCTGTGCAACTACAGCATTCTGTTTAATCCATGGTCCTAAAGACTCTACAAATACCAACACACTTCCTACATAATCTCTACATCATGTATCTCCAATTTTCAAATAGGGAAAGCTAATGATACAAAGAAGTAAGTAATATGTCCATGGTCATACTTAAGAGTTTGTAGGGACAGAGCTGATAACAGCATTTCAGGTTTCTTATTCCCAGGAGTCTAAACTAACCAATAAACCACCTACTTCCCTTGATGGAACTAGAGTATGCCAATTATGCAAACCGTGAAGAAAACATTGACCAAAACAGGGGTTAACTGGACATTGGTTGTTTTAATTTCACAATTAGCTCTTTCCCCGAAATACTCTGGGAGTGAATAAAATATCTTGTAGGAATGGGAAGAAGGCCAGGACTGCAAAATATAGATGAACCTATCTTTTTGTCAAGTTATCCCTGCAGCTGCGTGAAACTTACTGACGTTGAAGAACTTCACAGTTTAGTTTTATCATTTCCTTCTACTCTATTAAAAATATTTATTTATTTTTATTCTATTAAGTTTAAAAGTAGATAAATTTTTATCTTCATATTAGCCAAACAGTTTAATTGATTCTGCAATTACTCACGAACTTATGTATTCTATGTATGTCACATGGGCAGAGGAAACTGAAATTTTCTGATATTAAAAATGATTTCTCATATTAAAAAAAGAAATATAGACAATAGCCACTAGAAAGGAAAGAAAAGCTCATTATTCTTTTCACATAAAAGCAAAACAAAATATTGATTTTTCTCTCAATCAAGGAAAAAAGGAACCATGAAAAAGCACAGGTAGCCTATTTTCTTGTCCACTCCTGACTTCTCTTCCATTATCAATTTGCTAAGATGACAACAAATCTAAACTATTAAGTTCATGAGCACGTCCTAACACCTCAGCATCAGATTCACACCTATCAAGAAGGTTCAATCATGACACCACTAGCCCAAGGCAATAGTTAAGAGCTGCTCTGATGCTTAAGCATGCATTTTGCCTCACCATTCCTTCTCCTGCCTTGCCTCATCTCCTCTCTCTCAAATGAATTACTCTCTCCTCTTTCTCTCCATCTTTTAATTCTCAAGTCATAAATTAATTCTACTCATGAATCTGCTGGAATTCAGAACTACAAAGGCTCCTGATGCTGATATAAAGGCTGTCTGTCCTATGTTGCAAATTGTGTAAAGGGTGGATTATGAATACTTAATAATGCAAGAATTAATGCTCAATTGTAGTTCAAACTAGAGTTGTCCAAGCCTTAGATTACAAGCCTTGAGCAAGGTTGAAGACCATGAAAATGAATAGATGGAAGAAAGTGTAGCTTAGTAGAAATGCTTTGACCTGATACACAAGCAAGGTATTATGCCTATTAATTTGAAGAGGATAAAGGTCCATTAAAGGAACTACAGCAGGAATCAGATAAGAGGGGAATGAAATTTTAAGGGAAGGCTTCCAGTCAAAATGGCAGCTTAGGTAAACACGATACTTGCTGCCTTCCACAACTACATCAAATTGGTGTGGATATCAGAGGTTAAAGACAAAGAGAGAAAAGCAGTTAGTTACCTAAATACACTGTCAGCTGATTTCTAAACAGAAACTTTGCAGGCCAGAAGGGAGTAGCAATAAATATTCAAAGTGATAAAAAGCAAGGACCTACAACAAAGATTATCCAGAAAAGTTATCATTTAGAATTGAAAGTCAGAGAAAGAACTTCAGACAAGAAAAAGCTAAAGGAATTCATCATCACCAAACTGGAATTACATGAAATGTTAAAGGATCTTTTTTAAGAAGGAAAAAAAAAACAAACAGGTAAAAAACATATAAACAATACAATGGCAATAAATACACATCTATCAATAATTGAATCTAGAAATCAAAATAAACAAACAAGCAGAACAGAAACAGACTCATAGATATAGAGAACATTGGGTTGATTGCCTGATGGGAGGAGGGTTGGGAGGATGGGTAAAAAAGGTGAAGGGATTTAGAAGTACAAATTAGTAGTCAGTCATGGGGGTATAAAGTACACCATAGGGAATATAGTCAATAATATTCTAGTAACTATGCATGGGGTCAGAAGAGTATAAAGTTTTTTGGGATGGTAACAATAAGTTTCATAATGTCTAATAATTGGGATGAACATCTAAAACTAATATAGTATTGTATGTCAACTGCAATTGTAAAAATAAAAATGATAAAAAAATTTCAGGGAGACACTGGTATTCAAACTATATGTGTAAATAATTCTGAAGAAATGCATTTCCTAGCACAAAGGATAGATGGATTATACTGAAGTTGGCAAGCAACTAAAGACCAAATAGTTTTTGCTTAGAAGGCTAGATAGCAAAATATTAGATCAGAAGATCCTGATTCCACTATCTCTACCATCTCTAGCAAAATATGTCCCTAATTCCAATGGCAAATGGGCAAACAGTGAGCAAAATCACACTATTACATTGCTTGCAGTCAAAGTTCATTAGTGAAGCTGAGTGGGGCTACCCTGGGTCAGGTAAGACTAAAATCTCCAATTCTTCTCATTTCCTTTGCTGCTGTAAACTACTTGGTTTCTATCTGTCGCCAATTCTTCTGAAATAAACTATGGCAGCTCCTGATTCTAGATTATAGCCTTGGTCCAAAATGTTTTGATAATAATTGTCCAAAGGAAGGAGTCAGGAGTAACAATTAGTCTATGGTGGAATAAGTAAGACAAAAGAGGCACAAGGTTGTGCTGCTACAGTTCTACAACTGCATCTCTCTCAAATCCTTCCCAACTATCATGTAAAATGTCTCTTTCTATTAAGAAAGAGTGGTATCAACAGCAGTAAGATAATTAATCTACCCATGTGAACCAACTCCTGGAACTCTTGGACCATCAGATATATTGAAGAAAAAAAAAAAGTGAACATGTGTTACCTCTTTGTGCCTCAATTTACTCATTTAAAAGCAGAAGGTTCAACATGATTTATTGTAATCCCCCAAGCTTTAATTATCTTAGCTCCTTATTTTAAAGTTCTTCTCCCCCCAGAATCCAAAACCTTTTAAATAACATGATAGGATTTTGTAGCCGCAGCTGGCCTGATGGCCTCTTGCACGCTCAACCTCTGGCCTTAGGATCACACATAGGGTTTGGGGTGGGTGGGGGGTTCCTGGGATCTGGCCAAAATGCCCGTACACCTCTCTGCCTTTGCCAGGATCAGAAAGCAAGACAGTGCATATCAAAAGGAAATAAAAATATAGTTCGTCTTTGAACAACATGGGTTTGAAATGCATGTATCCACTTACAGGCAGAGTTTTTTGAATACATATTAGTGTGGACTCACTGCATCCCTGGGTTTTGCATCTGTAGATTCAAATTACTAAGGATTGAAAACAATATTCTTGATCCCTGGAATTCACAGATGCAGAGGGCTGACTATGCCTTGTTCTATGGATTTTGGTATATGCAGGGCTTAAGGGGGGGGGGGGGGGGGGGGTCCTGAAATGAATCCCTCATAGATACTGAGGGACTGTAGATACATTTTTGAATAGTTAAAAGTTATACTCATTTCAACAACATTGGGGTGCCCCTAACCCTCACAAGGGTCAACTATACGTGCATAAATGATACTACATTTTTGAAAAGTGAATTGAATAAATTAATATACTCTTCTAAGAGAAATAAGAAATCAG
>PVJN01007626.1:35319-68912 GCA_004026805.1 Lasiurus borealis | reverse complement strand
GCCTTTCTCTAGTCTGCTGTTAGGACTCTGTATAATATTTTTTACTTCAGTCAGTGTCTCTAGTTGGTCCTTTTTCATCTCCTCTTGGGACTCGCTAAATTTACGCATCATCTCTAGCATCTCTAGTTGGCTCTTTTGCATCTCTAGTTGGCTTTTTTGCATCTCCTCTTGGCTCTCGCTAAATTTATCCATCTTTTCTAGCATATTCTTGAAAAACCTTATAAGCGTGGTTTTGAACTCTAGTTTTTTGTCCTCCATTTCTTTTGTTTGTGATCTCTTCCCTTGTCTTGGCATTTTCACTATGCCGGGGAAACTTCTTTACTTGCAAAACCGTAGAAGCCTCTGTTGAGCTTGCGATGGGTGGAGTCTCAGGGCTTAAGGGACCGCCTTGCCTTTCAGTCGGCCCCGCCCTCCACGGCCCCCGAGTCTCACGTGACTGGAGCGGTACTTGTGCGCGCGCGCCCACAGTGCCTCTAGACCGCTGCCTTTCCAGCTCCCCTGCACACCAGGATCACACGAGTGGGTTTTGCCCGAAACAGGGGCCCAATGGACTCAGAAATGGCACAGTTGGGAGGGTCTGTCTCCCGCCCCATCTCCAAAGCCAGCAGCACATTCAGCAATCTGTCCTCCGAGCAGCGCCATGTGCGTGTGTGACCAGGACCAGACCTCCTATCTTTTGCCACTCCCCTAAATCTCCGTGCACTTCTCCCTTTTCGCAGTCCAAACTCCCCCCATATGAGTTTCGGCTGGATCTGGGGTTTAGTGTCGTAGGATAAGGGGTTCAATGCCGTTGGGAGTCTCCGTTTCCCTCCCACTAGAGAAAGCCAGCCAGGTACTCGGGCACCCACTCTCTTAGCACGCACTTCTCCGTACCTCAGCTTTTTGCAGCTCCTCTGGGTTTCTGTGAGCCCCTCTCTTTCCTTGTAGTTGTAGAACTTATACTCGGCCAACTTTCCTGTGGTTCTGGATGATGTCCGTTCTGTCATTTAGTTGTAGTTTTGAAATTGTTGTGCGAGGCAGCAGTGGAGGCGTTTACCTATGCTGCCATCTTGGATTCTCTTCGAAAAATTCTTTTTTTGAGGATGCACTACTGTGCTCAACACTCCAAAGCTTGAGTATTGAATGTGGGGGGAGATTTCCTCTTTATCCCCTGAGTTTCTTTGTCTCTCAAATATAGACCAGGCTTCCAGACTTTTCACTGGCTTTGCAGCCCCCTGTAGATTAGAAGTAGGAAGTGAGATTATACCCACAGGCCTGGCCTGGCTGGCGCCAGAACTGTCAACCCCCTCCAGGGGTTATATATGGTTCATGGTTTATGGCCTCTGTACAATGGAAGTATTCTGGAAACAGGTTCTGCAAGGCTGGACAAGCATTAGAAATAAGAATGGGGCTTGCCAAAACCAGTTTGGCTCAGTGGATGGAGCATCAGCCTGCGGACTGAAAGGTTGCAGGTTCAATTCGGTCAAGGCCATGTACCTTGGTTGTGGGCACATTCCCAGTGGGGTGGGGAGGGCGGTGTGCAGGAGGCAGCTGATCAATGTTTCTCTCTCATTGATGTTTCTAGCTCTCTATCCCTTCCCCTTCTTCTCTGTAAAAAATCAATAAAATATATATTTTTTAAATGGGGCTTAATTACTAGGTGTACCAGTTACTAATTTGGATTTTGTAATCAAAGAAAACACAATAATTTCAATAGAAACATGAAAAGTGCTTTATTTAAAGTAATGTCCATCGCTAGCTACACATTTCCCCCATCTTTCAGGTATCATACCAATAGAACTTTTCTTGTTTTGAGACAAACTATTCAGAGACCCAAATTTCAAGTTCTTCATATGTTTTGAAGTGCTCCTAAGAAAGTGCACGTGCCATTGACCAGAACAAGTGGTAATCTGAAGAAGCACGGTCTCGTGAATATAGAGGGTGGGTTGAAACTTCCCAGGCAAGATCTTTTAATATGTCTTTAACTGGTTTTGAAGTGTGTGATGGTGCATCATCATGAAGCAAAATTACTTTGCTGTGTCTTCTGGAACATCCTGGTTGTTTTACGATAAAAGTATAGTTCAAATTGATTATTTGTTGTCAGTAGCAATCAGTATTGACGGTTTCACCTGATTTTAGAAGCTCAAAATACACCATACCTTCCTCATCCCACCAAATGCAGAGCATTGTCTTCTTCCCAAAGAAGTTTACCCTTGCAGTCGATGTTGATGGTTGACCTGGATCAATCCATGATTTTGTGCATTTGGGACTCTCAAAATACATCCACATTTCATTGCCAGTCACAGCTTGATGCAAAAAAGACTTTCTTTTAAATCAACATTTTACTGATAACTTTTCGGTTTTACATTTGTTTTTATTTTAGTTGATATGGCACCCATTTTTCTTCCTTTAAAATTTTTCCTATTGCTTGTAAACAATCGGAAATTCTTTGCTGAGCAACAACTCTTTCTGCAAGTTGTTTTTGAGTTTGTGTAATCTTTCTGCAAGTTGTTTTTGAGTTTGACACACATGTTCATTCAATAGTGCGTGTAATTTGTTGGTCTTCAAACTTTTTTGGTTGACCTGGACGTTCTTTGTCTTTCGCATCAAAATCATCACTTTTAAAGCATTTAAACTAGCGTTCACAAGTATCTTGAGATGGAGTATGTTCACTGTAAGCTTCACGAAATATTCAGCAGCACTTTTTTTCAAAATAAAGTAATGAATTAAAACTTAACACAAATGCTCTTTTTTGGTACAAAATTCAACATTTTTAAGTATAAAAATATCTATGATGTTAACACTGTCAGCAAATTTAACATATGAAGTTTTGAATTGTGTTGTCAATACAACAAAATAGCATACATATCAAATTGCTTATATATCAACATGTGTTAACTCCATCTATTGAAAAAAAATCTGCATTATTAACTGGTACACCTAGTATACTAGCAAGAATGTGCGTCAGAATACAGATTACTAGCACAGATTCAGATTGCTACCTCTCATGTGTCTTATATTCCTCCTCAGTGTTTTTCTCTCTCTCTCCTTTCCTCTCTCTGAAATCAGTAAAAACAAATCTTAAGGAGGGTTGGGGATTTTAATACCCTTTTCATAAAATTGGATATTTGATACTACAGTAAAAGGTAGTGTTTTCTTGAAAGTGAGTTACAATGTAGAATCTGAAACTATATCAATAAACTTTTTGTCTTCTGTGTACTTGTGGGAAAATGAGAGTCCAAAGGCAAGAAGCATCTTAATACTATTATGAAAATAGTTTTGACTTCAGCAACCTCCTGAAAGTATATCACGGTCCCCAGACTGCATCTTGAGGACCACTAGCTACAGGAAAGATTGTTTTATCCTTTTACATCTGAATTCTTGATACATTCTTGCCTAAAACAGAAAGCAGAATTAAAATCTGCTACCTTTTGAAAAAATACAATTTAAAAGAATCCTTTTTGTAAAGTAAAAAAAAAAAAAAGCATAATGAGTTATAATTTAAATGTGAATATAAAACCAGTCAGTACCTCTGAGTTTCTTAGATTTGGGTAATTAATTCATATTGTTTGGAGGATAGTATAATGCAGGGGCCAGCAATTTATTTTCTGTAAAGACCCAGACAGTAAATATTTCAGACTTTGCAGGCCATGTGCTCTCTATCACAACTATTCAACTGTGCAGCCATAGTATAAAACAGCCATAGAAGATACATAAAAGAATGGACTCAGCTGTGTTCTGATGAAACCTTACTTACAGAAACAAGTACAAGTCCTAGTTTCCCATCCCTTGGTATTAAGGGATGTTGGCTTTCATTTGCATTAGGATGCTTGACCCTTCAGCTAGCTTAGAAGGCTTTTTTTTTTTTAAACATTGAAATGTTTAAAATTCTAAAGTTTTTGCATGCTAACGCAAAGTTTATCTTTTTTTTAATATGTTTTTCTTGATTTCCCAGAGGAAGGGAAAGAGAGAAAGAAATAGAAACATCAGTGAATCATTGGTCAGCTTCCTCCTGCACACCCCACACTGGGGATCAATCCTGCAACCGGGGCATATGCCCTGACTGGGAATCAACCATAATCTTCTGTTTCATAGGTCAATATTCAATCACTGAGCCACATTGGCTGAGCCTAATGCATAATTTAAATAGTCCTCTTTTGAATTTTTGAATTTTTTTAAACAAAATGTTAAAATTACTCTACTTGTTTAAACTAAGCTTTGGGGGGGGGAAAAAGTTGGTTTCCTAGCCAGATGACTTCATAGATATTTCACATTCTCTTTTTCAGACATCGATAGTTTGCCAGGTGAAATTGCCTAATGGCTTGCTGGTGCATGGGCCACAGTGCCGTTCTGAAGAAGAAGCCAAGATCAAAGCTGCACTTTTTGCTTTACAACAGTTGGTGAGAACTATTCATGACTTCTCTACTAAATTTGAATTAATTATTAGAGCTGTTATTGTTCATTGTCTTACAACTTTTAAATACTTCTATAGGGCTCCTTCGGAGTGAATTTCCCTTTGCCTCCACCGATATTTGCAAATTATCCTCCTGCTGTACCACCTGGAACCATTCCTCCAGTTTTTCCCCAACCTACTGGTAAGATAATATTTGGAATTGCTGTGTTTAGAAAGTTCATTCAAGATGCATCATTTTAAATAAAACGAAAAATTCATATAAGTGTCTAGGGAATAGAAGAAGGAATTGTGAGAAGTTAACCTGAAAACTTCAGAGCCTACAAATTCATCTAGAAATGTCTTTTCTCTCCTACATCCTTTAGTGTGGCTAGAGTAGGACAGCATTTTGTTTTGGACAACCCCATATTCCCCAGAAGCTGCCAACATGAATTGTGGTTTAGGTAGACATTAAAAATCTGGGAGAAAATAGAGATGAAGGGAATAAGAACAGGTCAGTCTTTGTAGCTGTGGATGTGAAAGACATTGTCCTTCATGATGAGGGAAATGGAGAGTAGATTCTCTTTCTCCTTCAAATGTGATGCCTGAGTTATTGAGTAGGTAGCTCCATGTAGCCAGTGATGACTTCCTAGTGTGCTAGGGCCTGGAAAGATCTCTGGGGACTCAGGCTCCTTTTGTCCAGGCTCTTTCATTAATGACTTTGAAAAAATGATGGAACTTCTTTGGGATTCGATTTTCTTAATTATGCTAGATGCACCTAGGATCTCTTTGAGACCAACATTTTACAATTTATGATTCTAAATCTTAAGTTCATTAAGCATTTCTTTTATCACCCTTTTTTCCCTAATGACAGTTGGCTTCTTCATATCCTAATCATTATCATATTTCACATTTAGAAAATTACTTTTCTGAGTTTACTATATGCCAGGTATTATTCCAGGAGTTCTACATATCTAATCCTCACTAAAAACATTAGAAATGTGAATAATGCTTTAAACAAGTTTTCTTTTTTTTGCCTAAACTGCATTAAACTAAAAAATAAGTTATTTTAAAAGTGTAAACCTATAACAGTGATCGGGAAACTCATTAGTCAACAAAGCCACATATCAATAGTACAACAATTGTAATTTCTTCTGAGAGCCAAATTTTTTAAACTTAAACTGTAGTACATTATTATTAACTTAAATAGGGTACCCCTAAGGTGACCTTTGCTAAAAACTCAAGGAGCCAAAGAGCTGCATGTAGCTCACAAGCTGCAGTTTGCTGACCACTGATCTAGGGCAAAGAGATGAAAGAAAAAATATCAGCAAATTAGAGATTTGAAAAGAGTTTGTAATGAGAAAAGCATGTAAAAAGAGTAGTAACCAGCATAGTATAGTGTAAGAGTTAGGCTATAAACTAAAGTGTCTGTTGAAGAGGATACAAATGAGCTAGGTTGCTGGGTCATCTTGTGCTTTTCTATGAATAAACTGGGAGATGTTGAACATTTTAGGAAAAGAGAATCTCTAAAGTTAAAAGAAAATCCAAAACAAAGAGAAAGGAAAGTTACCTGGAAAGAGACATAATGTAGGAAATAACAATATTGCAAACAAAAAAATAAAATATGAAAAAAAAATAATTGGAGAACAAGAATCAAATATTGAGTTGATTTTTCAGTAGATACAGCTCAAGCAAAGCCATGGAAATCTCAGGAAGAAGAACAGGACAAAATGTGGAAAATAAGAAGAGACAGTGCATGGATCCAACACCCATATAATTAGAGTTCCAGAAAAAGAAACCAGAGATGGAAAGGAGGAAAAGTATCAAAGAAATGGATAAGAAAGCTCTAACACTTAGAACAGTTAATGAGAAGAGATACAGATTGCCTTGAAATTCAGAATACAAGTAATAAGATAGTCTGAAGAGGTTGGAAAGGAAGGGGAAATACATTTAACAGATCAAGGATCAGGCATGGCCTTGGCTGGTGTGGCTTAATGGAAGAGCATTGGCCCGCTCACCAAAGAGTCACAGGTTCAATTCCTAGGCAAGGGCATATAGCTGGGTTGTAAGTTCATTCCTCTGTTCCAGCTGGGGCACATTCAGGAGACAACCAAGCAATTAATGTCTCTCTCCCTTTTCCTCTCCCTCTGTCTCCTTCCTCACTTTCACTCTCTCTAAAAACCAATGGAAAAAATATCCTTAGGTGAGGATTAACAGCAACAACAATCAGGCCCTAGCCAGTCTTTCACAGTGGTTAGTGTCAGCCAGTGCACTTCATGGTCATGGATTCAATTCCTGTTCAAGGGCATGTACCTGGTTTGCAGGTTCAATTCTCAAGCGTGCATTCAAGAGGCAACCAATCAATGCATCTCTCTCATATCAATGTTTTTCCTTTTCTCCTTTCCTCTTTCCCTTCCTCCCTCCCTCCCTCCCTCTCTCTAAAAATCAATGGAAAAAATATTCTTGGGTAGGGATTAACAAAAAAACTTTTACAAAAAAGAAAGATCAAGAATCAGAATGGTATTTTACTGTTTAGCAGAGGGTCAAAGCTAGAAAGCAATTGAGCATTGAATCCTGAGGCAGAATTAGTTTCATCTAATTTTTCTGTGTAGCCAAACTGAATCATCTTAATATTACAACTGCTACCAAAGTTGCTTATAGGTGTTATCAAGACCTAATTTTCTCAATCTTTTTAGTTTTCTTCATCAGAATTTGTGCATGTATAATTCATAACACTGAATTATGATTACCCTAATACAAAAATTTCTTAAGCTTAATTTTAATTAAGTTATACTATATTACAGTTCTAACTATCTTTATCTCTCTGAAAAGGAAGTTTGAACACAATATATACCTTCTTCAATGGCAGTGTGCTGTGTAATACAGTGGTGCCCACATTTTGTACTGATACTGCCTACATAAGAATCACCTGTGGAGCTTGTTAATAGTACAGATTCCTGTATCTCTCTGACTCTGGTTTATTAAATCTGAGACTTTGCCCAGGAATTTGTACTTCACAAGCTTCCGAGGTGATTCAGGTTTGATTCAGTATACAACCTTAAATCAGGTTTGGAAACTCCTGGTTCAATGTGCTTTTAATAAAAAACAAGATATATTTTTTAAAAAAAGAGAGAGAGAAGGGAAAGGAGAGGGAGAGAGGGAGGGAGGGAGAGAGAAGAAAGAGATAAAAGACAGATGAGAGAAATAAGAGAAAGGAAGAAAAATTTAGATGTGAGATTGGAACATCAGTTGACTGCCTCCTGTATGCCTACTACTGGGGATTGAGCAGGCAACCTGGGCATGGGCCCTGACCTGGAATCACACCAGGAACCTTTCAGTGCATAGGACAGTGCTCAATCAGCTAAGCCACACATGCCAGGGAAGATGTAAATTTTTTAAAATTCTTGAGTTAAAAATATTAGAATAGGGAAAAGGGAAGATTGTACATGTCATGAAAGTGATCACATTTGAACACTTAGGCTTTTGGGGAGGGGGATGGTTGGTAGGCTGGAAACACTATGGAAGCAACTTAGCATTGGGGACAGGTGAGATCCTTAAGATTTCTCTCTTTGTAGCCTGGCTTTTTTTCCCCCTAGAGACAGTTTCAGTAACCCTTTATTATTTTTAAAATATTGCTACAAATATTCTTAAAGCTCACATCAGTATATGTTGTTCTTGGCCATTATAGGCCAGAGAGCATAATGATAAGCTGTCTTATATAAATTGTTCATAGTCCTAAAAGGGACTTCTGATGTTGAATGTTGTAAGCAAGATTAATCTTAAGTGTATGCCTCTTTGCCCAAGTGAAAAAAAGCCAAGAAGCATAGCACAAGGAAGTGTTACATTTCAGGGCTTTGAAGAGTTGCATTTTGCTAAAATAGAAATTTTCTGTGATTTTTAACAGCTAATATAATGCCTTCATCATCTCATCTCTTTGGCTCAGTGCCATGGGGAGCACCAGTGCCAGTTTCTGGAAAGCCCTTTCATCATACTTCATATTCTGGGGCCATGCCCATGACTGGGGGAATGGCAGGTGGTGTGCACAATCAATTCATACCTCTACAGGTGAGACCTGGAAATAGAATTATTGTGTTTTAAGAGAATTTCTTAATGCTCAAAGATGACTAATAATAGAATAATGTGTTTATTCAATAACTAGAGGCCCGGTTCTTGAAATTCTTGCACAGGGGAAGGGGGGTTGTCCCTCAGCCCAGCTTGCACTCTCCAGTCTTGAACCCCTTGAGAGATGTTGAATGCCCGTTTAGCCCCAATCCCAACTAGTGGGATTGGGCCTAAATGGGCAGTTGGACATCCCTCTCACAATCCAGGACTACTGGCTACCAACTGCTCACTTACCTGCCTTCCTGATTGCTTCTAACTGCTTCTGATCACCCCTAACCACTCTCCTGCTAGCCTGATTGATGCCTAACTGCTCCCCTGCCAGCCTGATTGCCTCTAACTGCTCTCCCCTGAAGGCCTGGTCCCCCCCAACTGCCCTCCCCTGCAGGCCTGGTCCCTCCCAACTGCCCTCCCCTGCTGGCCATCTTGTGGCGACCATCTTCTGTCCACATGGGGCCAGCCATCTTTGACCACATGGGGGCGGCCACCTTGTGTGTTGGAGTGATGTTCAATTTGTATATTACTCTTTTATTAGATAGGATTACCTATTCATAGCCAAGTAGAAGCTCAGTATTGGTCTGGGCCCTGAGATTGTGACCAGTGGTACTAGTTTGGCCTGGTCCCTGCTGTCTGAGTTTATGTTCTAATAAATAACAATAATTGCAGCAAGTAATGATATCCTTTTCAAGCACAAAGTGATTTAAAATCAGGAATATAAATGTCATTTATATTTACGATACAAAAAATTTTTAGATATTTTATTCATAACTATAAATTATTTTAATTTCTAAAGTCTCATTTGGAAATTTATAATTAGAAGTAAGAAGTCAGCAGTGATCGACAAATATTACCAGCATAGTTTATGTTATTTTCTGACACTAGTTTTTTTTAGCCTACATTGTTAATCGATGATGCCTTTATTTCTTAAAGGTTACTAAAAAAAGGGTTGCAAACAAAAAGAACTTTGAGAATAAGGAAGCCCAGAGTTCTCAAGCTACCCCACTTCAGACTAGCCAGCCAGGGTCTTCCGATGTCACCAAAGTGATTCCACAGCAGAGTTCATCAGCTCCCGTCAAGTCATCTCAAATTACTCAGCCTGCATCTTCCTTTCAAGTTGAAGCTGCCTCTCAAGGCCTTAGTATGTCTCACCATAAGTCAGCATCCAGCTCTTCTTCAAGAAGAAAATCAAGAAAACTGGCTGTCAATTTTGGCATTTCTAAACCTTCTGAATAAATGTGGTACTTGGAGTTAAAATTAATTTCCACCCATCTTTTTATAAATCTATATCAGTGTCTCATGAAAAAATTAGAATGTACAATTTTAAGATAATATGTTTCAGTTGAAAATTTTAACTAAGTTGTAGGCCACTTTTCATGGTGTTTAAAAGACTATATATCAAATTGTACATCTTAAATATATGCAGTTTGCTTTATGTTAATTATACCTCACTAAAGCTATTTTTTAAGAAGACTGAATTAAAGCTTGTGTGAAAATAATACTAGGAGACTAAGCATTAAAATGGACGACTCTGGCTATTGGCCTTGTCCTAAACTATGAATTAAGACATTATATTGCAATAATAATAAACATTTTTTACACCATCATTGAGGGATAATTAAATGGAACATGAAAATGGGGCCCCAAGTATAATTTACTAAATATGAATTTCATTTTTCTTTTTAATGATGTAACAGAATTGTCAGGAGACTGTCTTATGTACATATATTTTAACTTATCTCCTATTGTTTTTGTGAATCTGTTAGACCTGCTCTGAACTGATCACACTGCATGGTGCTGCCAGTTTTGCTTTATTCCAAATTTTGTACCAAAGCAACTTTAGAATACTGGTCAGAATATTTCACTTAACTACTTACAATTATAAATAGCAATCTAGATTTAAGCAACTAATTACAGTATTTGTAAATATTCAATAACCAGCATTTATAATTTTGAATGATTATAAATTAATCTTCCAGTAGAATGATGTAAAAGTTATTAATCATGTTAATAAAGATATTGCATTATTATTTTGTGGAGCTCACTTGCACAGCTGTAAGAGCTCTATGTTGGTCCCCGTTTAGTTCTTCCTGGCTGAGGAAATTCTAGTTCTAATATGCAAGCACATGTATTACAAGCACAATACCATTGTGGTATGCATTATTTCCATTATTTCCTTGCTCCTAGCTCTATGCTGCACTGACCAGCACCAGCACTTGGTCTTTGCATGTCTTGTGGGAGGTATTGTTCAAGTTGTGGCTCTAGGATTCTTTTAAAGTTTTTAAAATTTATCAATGGTCCAGGGCCTGAATTTTTATATATATTTTTATTCTTTAATTTTTGTGATGTGATTATATTTTTAAGGAAGTAAGTTATCATACTTTTTAAAAATTAGAACCACAATTTTTATATGGAGCTGCTGCTTATATCTAACTTCATTGAGTGCACTGGACACTCTGTCACGAGTCTTAGAGTGGTCTCTCTATTTAAAGTGCTGGCCTTGAACCAAGTGGGTTCCTTCAACTGCTGGTTTCAGAATTTCTCTAAATGTGAATAGGCTATTTGTATATTAATAGTGCCTTTAGTATAAGAGATAAATGTTCATTACCTATCATTTGTTATGGTTATGTGAGTCTGTGATCTTAATTTCTTTCCTAGATTTACACTTCAGCAGTGTCCAGCAGCTCCTTATTGGAAGTGTTTCTTTTATCTCTAGTGGGATCTTGAGTAATTATGCTCAAATAATTCTCAGCGTTTGTCCTTATTGCCTCACAAGTTATTTGTTTTAAAGGAAATATTTTTATGGGAATACAATACAAAAAAGTTAAATGTAACAGTGATGTTCTTGTTAAAGTGTATAATGTTTTTCACCTTCTGTAACTATACAAACTCTGGCATTCAATAATTTCCTCCCGCATCACTTCGGTACAAAGCTCTATAAATAGTGCACAGCTCATAGATTTTTTAGATCACAGAGTAAGGAATGAACACCAACTGAAAACTCCAAGAAAAAATTCAGTAAGCATAATGCCATTGAACCCGTGAGGATATTTCCGTATCTGAGCAAAGCAAGTTGACGGTTCTATATGGATAGGTAGTAAACATGTTTCTCTTCGTTTCTTCTCTTTTTTTAAAACATGTTATTCTAAAGATTAAGATTAAAGAGATTAAAAATGGAAAGGAGCTCTATAATAACTAGGTAGTGGTCAGGCATTGGTCTGTATTCTCCTCATGTAGACTTACTCTAAATATGGGCCCTCCCTGTGGGGATTATCTCTTGATAATCTTGAGGAAAGTGGATCTATTGATAGTTTGGGGAACTTAAAAGAGTTTTTTCTTTTTGGGTGGGGCCAACTCAGCCATCCCTAAGTTTAGTTATCTTGTCTGTTCCATGGTTGGATCTGCTGTGGATTTGCTGCAAGAACAGAGGTGATGAAGGTGCTGAAGAACAGGGTCCTCAGGTGGCCCCATGTTTCCACATAACTGGAGCAGAAAATCTAAGTATTCTTATTCAATGTTTCTTTTCCTTTCTTTTTGAGTGAAGTAAGTGAATTTTGAAGATTGATTCTTCCAGTTTCGTTGTTTCTGTTCACAATTTCTGACATTACTTGAACTTTATAATGAGGCAGAAAGAATGTACTAATTGATTTAAACATTGTGTAGACCAAAGTCTTAAACATCTGATGATAAAAAATAAAGAGATCCTATTTTCCCCTATTGAGGGGAGGGATGAAGGCAGGTTTTTTATTGTTTACTTTTTCTCTGATCAGGTATTTGCTTTAAATTTAGACTGATACTTCCAAACTTATCTAAGTTTTAAGAAGAGTGGGGAGAGAGAAGGTGGTTGGAAGAAGGAAACCAGTTAAATAAGACATATTCAATCACTGCTTTTTCAGACTATTTTATATCTTCTAGCTCAAGGAAGCAGATAAGCTTTAGGGTCTATTTCGTTAGTTTTTAAGCATCTGTTTTATTTCTATGAGTAAATTATACATTTGCATAGTGGTTGTCTTTATCTTTTTTTTAAAATATATTTTATTGATTTTTTTACAGAGAGGAAGGGAGAGGGATAGAGAGAGACATGGATGAAAGAGAAACATCAATCAGCTGCCTCCTGCACGCCCCGTGCTGGGGATGCGCCCGCAACCAAGATACATGCCCCTGACCGGAATTGAACCCGGGACCTTTGAGTCCGCAGGCCAAGGCTCTATTCACTGAGCCAAACCGGTTTCGGCATTATTTTTATCTTAAGATAGAACTGTCAGTGTACCTCTCCCTTTCTTACTGGTTCGGATGCTCTGCTGACATTTTCTTCGCGTCATCTACCATGCTTCATCTCATTGGTCAGCAGTTCTTAAAACAACTGTGTACAATAGCCCAGCTTTTTGAGCTTGGTGTTGACCTGTAAACATGATTTTTTCCAATATTTTCAGCAGTTGGTATGCTACGTAGGCCCACCAGTTAAGTTCCTATAGATGCTTCAGTCACTTAAAGCCAAATCCCTTTCCCATTTCTAATGAAATAATATGAGAGAATTTGGTCCACAGTTTGCTTTAAGTTCTTTTATTTCTTTCTTCCCCTTGTTTGTCTTGAGGGTTTTTGTTTTGGTTTGGTTTGGGTTTTTGCCTCCTACCTTACATTTTCTTTTGCCTGCACCCAGTAGTTTCTAGAGTGTTTTCATATATTTTGATATATGAATAAGAGTGTGCTATGTCATCAAAGTGTTCCACAGTTTGTTCATTTAAACAATATGATTACGTATAACTCATACATGTATATTTTAATTCCTTTCTTTTCTCACATAACTATTTTATAAGTAGAATTTCTCATCAAATCTTATACAGAGCAGTATTTTATTAAAAACTCAAAAAGGGAAGAGACTTTTGTGCTCATTTTGTAATTTTTCTAATATCTTTACATTATCTGCAACTAAAGTGTTTTAAACTTGCATTAAATTGGACTTCAAATGTATTTTTGTGTTGTTCATTTGTAAATTTATAGCATGAAGTTAGTCTCAAAATGTTGTGCAAAATGATTTTTAAATGTAAGAATCACTGAAAGAGTTTAAACATTGTATATGTTAAATGCTATATGGATTTTAATTAAACACTTGAGAATGATTTTATAAGCTGTTGGTTCTTGTATGTTTTCATTAATATCAAAAGTGGAAATATTGCATTTGTCACTTAAATTACATGTCCTTTTATGCCTGTATTTTGGATCTATGCCATTTAGTATAAACTAGCCAGCATGATTGGTAGGAAAAGTCTAAATTGTAGATTTAGGTGGCCACTCTTCTGATCTTCGCTCTGCTGCTTACTAGTTGTAATGGATCATTATCTATTAACATTGGCAAGTTAGGTAAGGTTTATGTATAGTTTCTTTATCTCCTAAGTAAGAAAACAACACCCTTGTAATATATAGAAGGCACTAGGAGCATAGAAAGCATATTATAAATTTTAGTGAATGAAACTTTGTCACATGATCTGTTCTATGAGATCCAAACACAAATCCCCTGGAGAGTGGTGGGTACCTCTTTGTCTTTCCCATGGAATTCCTCTGTAGTGTCTAGTTCATACAGAGTCCCCTGCTTCTCCAAGCATTAAAAGCCTCTTCCCTTTCTGTTAATGTTTTTCCTGACATGATCCCCTCTATCTTTTCTACATGCAGGGGAAAGTTTTTACCAAGTACATAGAAGGAGGCTTTCCTACTCATAAGACCAGGGAATCTACTGGTATAAAATTAACATCTATACTAATAAAAGGGTAATGTGCTAATTAGACCAGATTGACCAGAAATCTGGTCATCCTTCCGAACAAAGCCATGTTGGTAGGGGCTGAGGCAGAGGCAGTTAAGGGCAATCAAGCTGGCAGGGGAGAGCAGTTAGGGATGATCACGTAGGTTAGGCAGGCAGGCTGGTGAGTGGTTAAGAGCCAGCAGTCCAGGATTGCGAGAGGGATGTCCAACTGCTGGTTTAGGCCCAATTCCAGTGGGTCCCGGATTGGAGAGGATGCAGGCCTAGCTGAGGACCACTCTCCCCGCCCCTGCACAAATTTCTTGCACGAGGCTTCTAGTCTTGCTAATAATGTCTGAGTCTTACACTAGAACTCATGCATAATTTTACCAAAATCTCCATGGTAGGGGTGGGTTGAAGGGGTTAAGGAGGAAAGAAAGTCTCTTCCTGCTACATCTGCTTTCAGCTCTGCCTTATAAATCTGAGGCTGTTTCTAAGATTGTACTTTACTTAAGAACCCCAAAGAGTCACATTCTGATCTGTTAGGCCACCTTGATCCAGAGAGGCATGAGGTCTGGGACCACCAGTGAAATTTCAGCTAGCTGCTTTTCTACTACATCCTCTAGCCTACCAGCTTCCCACAATGAAAGCCTTGGTAACCAAACCTCTTCACCATAATCTAGAGCATCTTTGGGCTTCCTTAATCTTGATAAAGCAAAACTAAAACCAAAGCCCATTCAAACCATCTTAAAAAGGGAAAAGTTTCACAACAATTTCAAAACTACAATTAAAAGACAGAACAGACATCATCCAGGACCACAGGAAAGCTGGCTGAGTGGAAATTCTACAACTAGAGGGAAAGAGAGGGGCTCACGGAGACCCAGAGGAGCTGCAAAAAGCTGAGGTACGGAGACACACACGTGGAGAGAGCAGGTGCGGGAGTACCTGGCTGGTTTTTTCTGGCAGGAGGGAAACGGAGACTCTCAAAGGCATTGAACCTTTTATCTTACGACACTAAACCCCAGATCCAGCCGAAACTCATACAGGGGGAGTTTGGACTATGAAAAGGGAGAGGTGCATGGAAATTTAGGGGGGTTGCAAAAGATCAGAGGTCTGGTGGCGCGCATGGCACTGGGTGCAGAGGACAACTGCTAATTGTGCCGCTGGCTTTCATGAGTGGGCGGGAGACAGACCCTCCCAACTGTGCCACTTCTCACTCCACTAAGCGCCTGTTTCGGGTGAAACCCTGGGGACCTAGACTCGTGTGGTCATGGAGCGCAGGGGAGCCGGAAAGGCAGCAGTCTAGAGGCACTGTGCAGGCGCACAAGGACCGCTCTAGCAATTACACAGTCACGTGAGACTCAGGGGCCGTGGAGGGCGGGGCCGACTGGAAGGCAAGGCGGTCCCCTAAGCCCTGAGACTCCACCCATCCCAAGCTCAACAGAGAGTCTTCTGTGGTTTTGCAAGTCTGGTATCATAAGGCTGAATCCAACACAGAAGTTCTCCCAGCATAGTGAAAATGCCGAGACAAGGGGAGGGATCACAAAAGAAATGGAGGAAAACAAACGACTGGATATAGAGTTCAAAACCACGCTTATAAGGATTTTCAAGAATATGCTAGAAAAGTTGGATAAAGTTAGCGAGAGCTAAGAGGAGATGAAAAGGGACCAACTAGAGATGCAAAAGATCCAACTAGAGATGGAAAAGGACCAACTAGAGATGGAAAAGGTCCAACTGGAGATGAAAAAGGACCAACTAGAAATTAAACATACACTGACTGAAATAAAAAATATTATACAGAGTCTTAACAGCGGACTAGAGAAAGGCAAGAATCAAGTCAAAAATTTGAAATATAAAGAAGCAGAAAGCACTCAACTGGAAAAGCAAGAAGAGAAAAGAATCCAAAAATGTGAATATAATGTAAGGAGACTCTGGGACAGCCTCAAGCATACCAACATCAGAATTGTGGGGTTGCCAGAAGAAGAGAGAGAGCAAGATACTGAAAACCTATTTGAAGAAATAATGAGAGAAAACTTCCCCCACCTGGTGAAAGAAATAGACTTACAAGTCCATGAAGCACACAGAACCCCATATAAAAGGAATCCAAAGAGGACTACACCAAGACACATCATAATTAAAATACCAAGAGCAAAAGACAAAGAGAGAATATTAGAAGCAGCAAGAGAAAAACAGTTCATTACCTACAAGGGAGCATCCATACGACTGTCAGCTGATTTCTCAACAGAAACGATGTAGGCCAGACGGGAGTGGCAAGAAATATTCAACATGATGAATAGCAAGAATCTACAACCAAGAAAAATCTATCCAGCAAAGCTATCATTCAGAATTGAAGGGCAGATAAAGAGCTTCACAGAGAAGAAAAAGCTAAAGGAGTTCATCAACTCCAAACCAGTATTATATGAAATGCTGAAAGGTACTCTTTCAGAAGAGGAAGAAGAAAAAGGTAAAAGACAATTATGAACAACAAATACATATCTATTAACAAGTGAATCTAAACTTAAGTGAATTAAAAATTTGATCAACAGAATAAACTGGTGAATATAATAGAATCAGGAGCACATAAAGGGAGTGGATTGATAATTCTCAGGGGGAAAGGGGTGAGGGGTGTACAGAGAGAGACTGGACAAAAATCATACACCTATGGATGAGGTCAATGGGAGGCAGGTAGGGGTAGAGGGAAGGGTGGGAGTTGGGTGGAGGGGAGTTATGGAGGGGAAAAAAGAGAAACAAATGTAATCATCTGAATAATAAAGATTTAATTTAAAAAAAAGGGAAAAGTAACAATATGGGGCAATATCAAAATCTAATTCAGGAAGTACAATTTAAGAAACAACTTTGGGTGTTACCTTCCAATTCACTCTGTCTTCCCCTCATGGGGTCTTGGCTCACTCATCTGTTGTGTGGATGGATGGGCTGGTAACCTTCAGGGGCTGCTTCTCCTGGGGTGTGGGTTGATAAGGAAATGCCAAATGAAAACCATATTCTGGACCCACAGTCAAGGTAGGTTTTTAGGTGTTTTTTTTTTTTAATATATTTTTATTATTGATTTTCATAACTAGAATGGGTGAGCCAAGGTTTTTTCCCAGGGTCGTGTCTTGTGATGCCAAAGAATGAGCTCCTCGGACCAGAAGATTAAAGCAAAAGTATAAAAATTTATTACAAGCATATTCAGACTCCCAGCAAGGGGAGTGAAGGGACAATAATGGGCTGCCCATTAAATCCTGTAGTCCAGGGATATATATTTGCTACAAGCCTGCTTCTATACCTTTCTGTGTCATCATCTGATTGATTGCCTCATTTGTTCTTGTCCAGCAATGGACCTGAACTTTCCCTGTCTCTATGTTGAACTTACTCTGTTTCTATGCATTTGTATACCTGTTGCTGCAGGTCCTCTCTTGTTTTCCAATGCCTCCCTCTTTGAGTCCAGAAACATTTTATTATTTCTGCTTGTTTGGTTCCTGTGGTTAGGCTTGCTCAAACTACAGTGTCTTTCCTTGCTTATGTTTTCCACTGGACCCCTGCCCTATCTGCCTGTGTTTCGAGTTAACCCTCTCAGTCCCCACTCCAATTATGAGAAGACAACTGCTGTTAAGAGCAGGGGTGACAACTACCCTGGCTACTTCCTGCTGAAAAAGAATGTGGATTAGAAGCAGCTGTTAAGGTCCCATCAGATGAGGCTGGTCTAGGGGTCCACGGTAAAAGGCAGTTGTCCATCTGGGGCTACATTTGGAGTTTTATAGCCTCTATCAAGATGAAACAAAATATATTAGAAGGGCCAAAGATAAGTAATAGAAATACTGCTCTGTTGAATAGTCTGGTACAGATTAATTCTTAAGATTCTCTGTTATTTTATTGTAGTCTATTCAGAAATCATGAGAAGCATCTGGCAACCTGGCAACTTTACCTTGCCAAGGCTTGAGACTGCCAGCATCTCTGCCTAGGGAATAAAATAGCCCCCTTTTTTTTCTTTCTCTTTCCCCCTCCCTTTCTGTACAAGATTTTTTTTTGCTTTTTGTTCTTAATCATTTGCTCTGTGTCCTTGGCTGGGGCAGGTAATGATTCGTTAGTTACAAGCTGGCTGAAAATTGCCCATATTGTTTGATTTGGTTTTGATTTCCTTTTAACATTTTTCCTTATAAATCTTCTATAATTTTCATAAACCTTTGTACAACTTTTAGGAATAACTTGTTTTCAAAATGCATCTCTATGCACCATGCCTTTTATTACCAAAATCACATAATTTCCTATTAAGAATTCTTGAGTCCCAATCCTCAATAACCAAAAAGAGCAAACAACCAGCCTTCCTTAGATTATGAACATATTTTAAACATACTTAGTTTCAAAGCACTTTCTCAATAAAGCATAAGACATTATAACAGCTCCAAGTCCACTTTATAGACTTTATGCAACAAAGATAAAAGGTGATCTAGCAATCAAAACTGTAATGAGTTAATTTGACCTGAATACATAGCTAAGTTTTTTTCCAGAAACTTGTGCCTTTAATGATGGCCAGACTAGGGTTTTTTACCAGGTACTTACATTTCAGAGGTCCTAGGAGCCACCAGGGAGCACTGTAGAAAGTGCTGAAGGGCCTTGAGCAGGGTTGTAAATACGAACCCTGCAATCCTTCATCCTGTCTGTGATTTAATGCCCTGATCTACTTCCCCATCTTACTTCAAATGCTCTCCAGACATGGTACGGTGTGAACACTAGGGGCAGGCTCTGCCCCTCAGGCAAGGGTATTCTCTCCCTGGTTCCCCTAACATTCTACTGAAGACCCAAATTCCCTCAGATCCCCACAAGGCCACTGCACGAAGCTGGACAAAATCAGGTCTGCAGGGTCAGGTCCAAGGAGGCACTGAGGGGATGAGGGAATCCTCTGCTCACATATGGCTGGGTCCCTGTATGGTAGGGACACAAGAATGGCAGATCAGCCAGCCTGAGGCAGGATCCAAAGAACTTCGTTTCCCTCTACCCACAACCTGGGTTTAGGAGAAGGAAAAAGGCAGGAAAATTTGAGCAGATCTCTGGCAATACAAATCCTAACAAGGAAACAGGCCAGGTTTGGGCTGTACATAGTTTGTGGAGGGAACTGCCAGAGGTGGTGAAACCTCTGGTCATTTCCCTCCTGAGTGACCAGCTCTTATGTATACTCCCTGGACGGGTCAAAGTTTAATTGTAGTTGTACCAGAGGCCCAGTGCATTAAATTCATGCACGGCGGATGGGGTTCCCTCAGACTGGCCTGTCCCCTCTCATATTCCAGGAACCCCGCAATGGATAACCCCAAAGAGGTAGACCCTATTCACTTGGCTGAGCCTCCACAATGGATTGCCCCCACAGAGGGAGGCCCAGGCTATCCACTGCAGTGCTGTTGCCTGGGTAGCCTGGGCCTTCCTCTTTGGGGTGATTGTGGAGCCCCCTTAATGATCGATCACCCCGCCAGCCAGTGGCATGGGCCTCCCTCTGCAGGGAAATCATGGAGCGATGGCTGGGCCCCTGACCAATCATATCACACCTGCCTTGGCTGGCCTGGGGCCAGTGGGTGTCAAAGCATGGTCATCCAGAAAGTTGTCCAGATGGTTGTTCTGCTATTCAGTCGTTCAGTTGATTTGCATATTGCCCTTTTATTATTATAGATTCTGGAGACCCTATGAGGTTCCTGCATGTCTTAGAGTTCAATCCCAGGCACCTCTGCGAGGACTTTACTCACATAAGGATGTTAGAGATTCTTGAACCAGAGCAAGGAATTTGCCTCTTTGATCTTCAGGGTCTGGGTAAGGATCCAAGCACTCATCTAGTCATTGATTAGACTTTATCTTACAACTGGTGGGAAGCCTATTACTTTCTAATCGAATCTGACTACTAGTTCATTCTTCCATAGGAGTGTTTTTATTCGGCATTCACCCTAATAGCTTTTAACTGCTGACCCATGCTCATTTTTAAATGGCCCAAAGGCTGGAGACCTGCATTTGGAAAGTGAAAAAGAAAAATGCCTTCTGGAGATGGTAGCCTTATTAAATGGCCTGATGGGCACCCAGTAATGCCTCCAAAATTTCAAAGGAAACATCAGAAGAAGCAATAGGGATCATAGACTCGTTGTTTGATGTGGAGCCGTTGGATCCTGGACCGAGCCACAAAGTTGATAAGTGGAACAGTGAGCCTATGGTTTTTCTTGGTGTCATATCTCATGATGCTCCTTGGACCAAAAGATTTAAGCAAAAGTATGGAAAATTTATTACAGATTCAGATTCCCCACAAGGGAAGGGAGCCCAATAATGGGTTTCCCAGTGAAGCCTTATAGTCTACGTGTATATATTTGCTACAAGCCTGTTTCTATATCGACTAGTGACCCAATGCATGAAATTTGTACATGGAGGGGATTGGGGGTTGTCCCTCAGTCTGGCCTGCACCCTCTACAATCTGGGACCCCTCAGGGGATGTCTGACTTCTAGTTTAGGCCCAATCCCTGGGACTACTGGCTACTAACCACTTACCTGCCTGCCTGCCTGATTACCCCTAACCACTCAGCTTGCCTGCCTGCTCACCCCTAACTGCCCTCCCCTGCCAGCCTGGTGACCTCAAACTGCCCTCCCCTACAGGCCAGATTGCCCACAACTGCCCTTTCATGCTGGCCTGATTGCCCACAACTGCCCTCCCCTCCTGGCCATCTTGTTGCAGCCATCTTGTGTCCACATGGGAGCAGCCATCTTGTGTGTTGGAGTGATGGTCCATTTGTATATTACTTCTTAGACAGGATTGCTCATAGGCAGAAGTCCCATCACTCATTATGTCTCCATAAGGATGGGAAGTTGTGCTGAAGGCTCAGCAGTAGGAACAGTTATTGCCTGCAGGCTACTTGCAAGGTACCAGTCAGTTTATCTATATCACTCTCAATCCCTAGACATTAACAATCCTATCTAATAAAAGAGTAATATGCAAATTGACCATACCTCCACTACACCCACCAGTCATGCCCACCAGCCACGCCCACCAGCCAATCAGAGCAATTATGCAAATTAACCCAACCAAGATGACTACGGCCACAGAGAGAGTAGAAGAGAGGCTTGGGTTGCCCCTGGTGACGAAGGAAGCCAAGCTTTCCACATAGCCTGGCTGACAACAAAGTTTCAATGGCTGTAGGAGCAGGCTTGGTTCTGCTCCAGGCTACAAAGTTTCAATTATAGAAGATAAATAAATCCCACATACCAGAGCCTCTACTTGGGTTGCCAGGGGGCATGACTGGCCTGCAAACCACCACAGGCCCCTTGCCCAGGCCACCCCATGCCAGAGAAGAACACCCACCTGAGCTGGGACACCCTTCAGGGCAAACCAGCTGGCCCCCACCCATGCAGCAGGCCTCTATCCTATCTAATAAAAGAGTAATACACAGATTGACCATCACTCCAACACACAAGATGACTTCCCCCATGTGGTCAAAAGATCCTGCCCCTATGTGGACACAAGAAGGCCACTACAAGATGGCCAGCAGGGGAGAGCAGTTGGCAGGAACCAGGCCTGTAGGGAAGGGCAGTTGGGGGTGACCAGGCCCACAGGGTAGGGCAGTTAGAGGCAAACAGGCTGGCAGGGGAGCAGGTAGGCATCAATCAAGCTGGCAGGGGAGTGGTTAGGAGGTAATCATGCTGGCAGGCAGAAGTGGTTAGGGGCAATCAGGAAGGCAGCAGGTGAGCAGTTGGGAGCCAGAAGTTCTGAATTGTGAGAGGGATGTCCGACTTCCCATTTAGGCCCAATCCTACCCTCAAGGGGTCCCAGATTGGAGAGGGAGCAGGCTGGGCTGAAGGACACTCCTTCCCCCCATGCACAAATTATATATATAAGCCTCTAGTCTCTCTATATAAAAGCCCATTGACTGGAATGGCAGGAACAACAGAATGACTGCTGGCTATGACACACACTGATCCAGGTCCCCATAGGCCACCTCCTCCCCCAGCTGGCTGGCCCCCGATTGGCCCCCAACACCCCAATCAGAGGTGGGGCCTACAAGCCAACTGCTCATGGCCCTTCCCATCTGCCTGCCTGGCCTGATGAACCCCCCCATCAGGGTGGGTCAGCTGGACCCCACCAATGCAAAAACTCATGCATCAGGCATCTAGTATTAAATATTAACTTGTTTCACAAATGAGGAAATTAAGACACAAAAGGGTTAACTTCCCCAAAAATACAGTATGTAGCTGACCTGTAACATAAAAGAGGTCTTTTGGATTCCCAAGCCCATGGTCTAGCTTACTTTATCTAAAAGTGCTTTTTTGTTTGTATTTTACATAAATGGCAACATTCTTTATGCAGCATTCTGAAACTTGCCTTTTTTCCTCAGCCAACATCTCTGAGACTTGGTGTGCTGTGCCCATTGCTTCCTGTCCCTTTCTGGCCTGCCAGCTCTCCAAACACCTGGTTGAACAAGCTGGTGCTGACCATCTCAGCTCACCACTGACAGCTTCTTTAGGGAATTTTTTTTTTTTTTTTCAAATTAAGAGAGGCACAAAAACAGCTCCATCAAGAATCCAGATTGAGCCCATCTGTGTGGCTCAATGACTGAGCATCCACCAGGAGGTCAGAGTTCAATTCCTGGTAAGGGCACATACCTGGGTTTCAGGCTCAATTCCCAGTGGGGGAGTGTTCAGGAGGCAGGCCATCAATGATTCTCTTATCATTGATGTTTCTATCTCACTCGCTCTCCTTTCCTCTCTGAACTCAATTAAAAAATATATATATATACTAGTGGCCTGGTGCACGAAATTCGTGCACAGGTAGGGAAGGGAGGTGGTGTTTCTCAGCTCGATCTGCACCCTCTCTAATCTGGGACCCCTCAAAGGATGTCCTACTGCCAGTTTACAGGGATCAGGCCTAAACTGGCAGTTGGACATTCCTCTTGCAATCTGGGACTGCTGGCTCCTAACCACTCACCTGCCTACCTGCCTGATTGCCCATAACCACTCAGCTGCCAGCCTGCTCTCCCCCAAATGCCACACACACACACCCCCACCAGCCTGATTGATCATCCCCAACTGCCTCCATGCCAGCGTGCTCTCCCCAAACTGCCCCCCTGCTGGCCTGCTCACCCCTAATAACCCCCCAACACTGGCCTGATTACCCACAACTGCTGTCCCATCCTGGCCTGCTCATCCATAACTGCCCTCCCCTTTTGGCCTCTAACCACCTCTACCTCGGCCCTGCCACCATAACTTTGTCCAAAAGAATGTCTGGAAGGTCTCCCAGTCTAATTAGCATAGTACCCTTTTATTAGTAGATAGAGGCCTGGAGCATGGGTGAGGGCCAATTGGTTTTCCCTAAAGCATATCCTAGATCAGAGTGGGGGTTCCCTTGGGACATGGGGTGTGTTGGGTGAGAGGCCTGTGGTGGTTTGCAGGCTGACCATGTCCCTGCTGGAGAGGCGTGGTCAGTTTGGGTGAGGGGCTGAGGGCTGTTTGCAGGCTGGCCAAGTCCCCCAGCAGGGACCCTCACCCCATGGGGTGTGGCAATCTTGGGTAAGGGGCTGAGATCCATTTTCAGATTGGCTAAATATCCTGGTAACCCAGGCTCCCAGCCACTCCTTCACCAGCAGCCAGGGTGGGCGTGAAGCTTGGTTTCCTCTGTCACTGGAGGCAACCCAAGCCTCCTGCTTGCTCCAGCTCATGGCTGCCACCATCTTTGTTGGGTTAATTTGCGTTGTCACTCCTGATTGGCTGCTGGATATAGCAGAGTGACAGTTAATTTGCATGTTTCTCCTTTATTAGTGTGTGTGTGTGTGTGTGTGTGTGTGTGTGTGTGTGTGTGTTTATATTTTTAAAGAAAAGAATACAGATTGATTTCAAGAAATTAGTAGAAGAAATGCCCACAGGGATCAGGGCAGATTTGGGAACTGGTAGTGCAGCAGGGAGGACCCATGACACTGCTGGAAGGAGATACTTCAGTATAGTTCCACAGAGTTGAGGGCCTAATATATGCTGGGCACTGTCAGGAAATTTGGGTTTCCACGGAAAAACTCCAAAAAAGGGGGAAGAGAAACCAGGATTCAGCTAGACTCGTTAGCATACAGTCCTTTCAAGGAGAGGTGACTGTGTATTTATAAAAATGCTCCCACCTCAATTTGAGATTCTAAAGAAGAAATTTCTTCTGCAATCAGAACATTGAAATGTAAGCTGGCTGATTTCCAGACAAAAAGAAACTTTTGGCAGAGAATTTTGCTCTTTTTCTTTGTTGCAAAATAATGTATTTTCTCTTCTAGGGAATGAACCCACAGAGCCTTGCTTATGAACAATGGCTTTGATTACAGCTCACTGGTCTCATCTCTCCTCTCTGGCCAGGAAACATCACTGCAGGCTGGTATCAGAATCTTCAGGAGCCTGGGAGATTAGGAGCAGAGCCAGGAGCGTAGTCTGGGACAAATGCTACTGCCTGCAGTGAGGATCCCAACCAAGCTCAACCCTGCACATAGGGCAGCATCAGTTGTGTGGCAACTATTGACACGTTCTGTGGTCCTTGCTTTTTGTTAGGGTTTGTTATCATTTGGTACCATTTTGTTGCTAATATGAGACAATGCTTTTCTGAATTGAACACACACAAACGACTCTCCTCACCTCAATTGCTGAATCAAATACAAGTCAAGTACTGACCAGCAATGTCTGGGTTTATTGGTGTGGTTTTCTAGTTACACTTCCTTAGGGCCAGTAAGTGAAGGAAGTCATGACTTTCTTCTGAAATGTCATGTGGTATTTCTACACTTATTACTAACAAATAGTGCAGGTCACAGTCACATGAGTTGTCTGTACTTCTGCTTCCCCTTTCCCTTCACCCTATACACACTGGTTCTCATATCCTGGTGCATTCATGTCCTGTAGCCGTCCTCTTGTCTCCACCTACCTGGTTACTGTGTTCAGACAGAGCCCCTTCTTCTCCACCAGTGCCAAGGTCTCCAATTTTCCCCACTTTGTTCTGAATCACTCAGTCCATGAAAACAGAGGCAAATGTTGCACAGACCTAGTGCTTTGTAACATGTTATTTACCTCACAACAGTATTGCAAGATAGATATTTAAAATTATTTTACTGGCGTAAGTACACAGTGTAAGATGTATCCTCTGCACATATAGGCACAATATTTCATAGGTCTCCATCTTACATAACTGAGACTTTATGCTCATTGAGTGTAACTCCCCATTTACCCCTCATTCCCACCTCACAACCACCTCAGATTGAAGTTTACTCTGAGATTTCTTTAGATTGGGGTTTTCCTCAGGTACCCGGCAATGAAAAAAAAAAAATATATATATATATATATGTTAGAAGCTTTGGCCAGGTAGCTCAGTTGGAGTGTCAACCCATGCACTGAAAAGTTTCAGGTTTGATTCCTGGTCAGGGTACATGCTTAGATTGCGAGTTTGATTCCTGGTCAGGCATGTCAGGAGGGGACCAGCCAGAGGAGATTGTGCTTCCTACTGTGGAAACTTGATGGTCACTACCTTAAGTAGTGGTCAAGCTTGGCAACAATTGCCAAGAGAAGTAGAGAAAGCCTGACATATATGCTTCTTGATGTGATGCAGAGGGAAGAACACACATTTTCAATATGGTGTTATGGCCAGAAATATTTGTCCTGACTCTAATAAAGGGAAACAGAAAAGTGTGGCATGGTGAGCAAACAGCTGCTCAGTGCCCTGTGCTCATTTTCAAGAAAAGTGTGAGATGTATGGCTCAAATCCAGGCTAGACAACCAGCCAATCTCTTCAAAGGGAGGTTGGGATTAGGAAGACTGGGAGAGATTCAAGAAACCTAACAGTCAAATACAGTGTGTGAACTTTGGATTGAGTTTAGGGGGGAAATAACAACTACTCTAAGACATGTTATGGAACAATGGACACTTTTCACGTGGATGTGTTCCTGAATTAGTGTCCTTTCCCCATGCATGGCAATGATGTTGTAGTTTCCAGATGTTCTTATTCTTGGAAGATGAATGTGGAAGTGTCGACATATCTGCTACCCCCTTTCAAAGGGTCTAAAATAAAGGAATGTAGAAAAAGATGGCATTTTTGGGATGAGATGCCAACAATAGTCCTTTAGATGAGGATTTGAGTATGAATACCTGAATACTGTTCTTTCAACTTTTCTACAGGTTTCATAAACAACTTACTTTAAATTATCCCTGAAGAGGGACAAATGGAATAGGTTGGCTGCTGTTTTTCATAATAACCCTTGATGAGTAAACTTCATGTGTGCTGTAGAAGGAAATTGTCCAATGAAGTCATTTATATCAAGGGAACTAAATGGAGCCCAGAGATCACAAAGAAATTCCCTTATGCTCACCTACCTATGAACTTGTTTTAAAAATTAATTTTTCAATTAGAGTTGACATTCAATACTATATCAGATTCAGGTGTACAGCTTAGTAGTTAGACATTTATGTAACTTACAAACTTTTGAATCAGCTGTGAGACCACTTTGCTTCTTCCTCACTGTGGCAGACAACCTTTGCACTCTTCATCCTGACAGAAACCAATCTCTTCATCATGCAGTATCCAGGTGCATCAAGGACCTAAGTGAGGTTTGAACTCTTGGACTTTTGTACTGACCATAAGGACACATCCTGGAACTAACTTACCTCAGAATCTCACCACTCAGACTTGGCCAATCCTTTTTGAACTCTGTGCTAGATAGACAGCCAATAGGAGAAATTGCCTTTGTTACAAACTTTGTGGGTTTTATCTGTCTTTCTCTGTTCTCTGAAGAGCAGCACCATTTGGGTTGCCACCTGAATCTCGCCTGTCATATCCAAATCATTTAAGACCCCAAATTAATCTTTTAATTTATTTTACAGCTTCAAATCTTTAATGGTTGACAATGTTTAACTTTGATAAGGGTAAACACTAATAAAGTAAAATAAGTGAAGGCCAATAGGAGAAACATTACATTTTTGAGAAATGTACAATAACCAAATCAAATATTTAGAAATTTATATTTTTTAAATTTGCCAGCTAAGTCTTAGAGGAGAGGGGGGAAGGGTTATCTTTGAGAACCTTTCAGCCAGCTTCCTCCTCTGCAGAGATTAGTCAAATGCGGTGCATCTTTGGTGACTTGCCCAAGGTCACACACCTGTGTAGCAGCAGAGCCACGCCCAGAAACCAGAAACTGCACTACTGTTCCAATCACACTTCTTTTATGTGGTTGCCTTCTATTGCATACCACTATGGCATGGTGAGCAAACAGCTGCTCAGTGCCCTGTGCTCATTTTCAAGAATAACATCAGTGGGTGACAGGGTAGAAAGAAGGAAAATAACGAAGCTAAAAAGACCATGATTAAGGGAAAGGAAAATTGAGACTGACATTGCAGAGTGGTTACTCTCAGGCAATAAAGATTTTTTTTCTTCCAAATTGGAGTTTCATCAGTTCACATTGTAACTGGCTATTAAAGCTTAGCAATTGACACTAGGAAACTTCTAAGCCTTTGGCACTCAACTTTGCCTTGCTGTCAAAAAGGCAGTGCAGCCAAGACTGACCTAGAAGCTTTGAGAGTGATTACCGAGATTTTTTACAGAGAAAAACTGTTCTTAGAATTTGGGGTACTTGACTTATTAAAGAATTATATTGTATGAGTATCTTGTCACATTTTAAGATTCCAAACAATACAAAGGGTAGGTTTGATAATGTGTAATTTTATTTTCCATCTACATTTTATTCTAAACACACATGAGAGGTAAAAACAATTACAATGAACCTCCATATATGCACATGCTAGATTCTACAATTAATACTTTACTATTCTTACTTATTATATATCCACCACACTATCCATCTCTCTTTCCATTTAATAATCCAAATTATTCCTTCCTTAAAAATATATACTTTATTGGTTTTAGAGAGGAAGGGGGAAGGAAAGAGAGATAGAAACATCAATGAGGAGAAACCAAGATTGCGGCATAGGTGAACATCTAAACTGCTGCCTTGCACAACAATTTCAAAACTACAGCTAAAAGACAAAATGGAAATCATGCAGAAACACAGGAAAGCTGGCTTGGGTGGAAATTGTACAACTAGAAGGAAAGAAACGGGCTCATGGAAACTCAGAGGAGCTGCAAAAAGCTGAGATAGAGAGACACACGCATGGAGAGGATGGGCTGTTTTTCTCTAGCAGGAGGGAGACGGAACTCCTGACTGCACTGAACCCCAGTTCTGACTGTACTGAACCCCCATACAGGGGAAAGACTCATACAGGGAAGTCCAGACTGTTGGGAAAAGGAAGAAGTGCATGGAAACTCAGGGGAGACATGAAAGGCAGAGGTCTGGAGGTGTTCGCGTGAGTGCACACAGAGAGGACTGACTGCTGATTGTGATGCTGCCTTCCTCTAGTAGGAGGAAGATGGAACCTCCTGACTGCACTGAACTACAGTTGTGAAAGCATTGAACCCCAGTTTCAGGTGAGACCCTGGGGACCCAGACTCATATGAGTCCCCGGAGCGGGAACCCAGGGGAGCTGGGAAAGGCAGATGTCTAAAGGCGTGCAAGTGTGAGTGTGAGCAGAGAGAGGTGAGTAATTATCAAGGCACACTGAGAACCACAGGCCTCAGAGGGCAGGGCTGCCAGGATGCCAAGGCTGTCTGCTCACCTCTGAGACTCCGCCCCATCCAAACCAAGGACAGAGGCTTTTGCAATTTTGCACAATGCCATAGATTTCTTGGCGTTAATTTTGTATCCTGCTGCATTGCCAAATTCATTTATTAAGTTTATTTGTTTTTGAATGGACTCTTTTGGGTTTTTGATTTACAATATCATGCCATCTGCAAATAAGGACAGCTTTATTTCTTCTTTTACAATTTGGATGCCTTTTATTTCTCCTTCTTGTCTAATTGCAATGGCTAATGCTTCCAGTGCTATGTCAAAAAGGAATGGTGAGAGTGGGCATGCCTGTCTTGTTCCTGTTCTTAGGGGAAATGGTTTTGGTTTTTGCCCATTGAGTATGATGTTAGCAGTGGGTTTATCATATATGGCTTTTATGATGTTGAGGTATGATCCTTATATTCCCACCTTGTTGAGAGTTTTTATTAAGAAAGGGTGTTGGATTTTGTCAAATGTTTTTTCTGGATCAATTGATATGACTATGCAATTTTTATTTCTCAATTTGTTTATGTGATGAATCACATTTATTGATTTGGGGATATTGTACCATCCTTGCATCCCTGGCATAAATAGTATTTGGTCATGGTGAATGATCTTTCTGATGTGCTGCAGGATCTGATTTGCTAGAATTCTGTTGAGGATTTTGGCATCTATGTTCATGAGGGATATTGGCCTCATTGTGTTGTCTTTATCTGGTTTTGGTATTCGGGTGATGCTGGCTTCAAAGAAAAAGCTTGAAAGTGTTCCTTTTTGAAAATTTTAGAATAGTCTGAGGACTATAGGTTTTTATTCTTCCTTGAATGTTTGCTAAAAGTCCCCTGTGAAGCCATCTGGCCCCAGGCTTTTATTTGCTGAAAGCTTTTGATGACTGCTTCAATTTCTTCTATAGTTATTGGCCTATTGAGATGTTTAGATTCTTCCTGATTAAGTTTTGGAAAGTTATATTTTTCTAGGAATATTTCCATTTCCCCAAGTTATACAGTTTGTTGGAATAGAATTGTTCATAGTATTTTTTAACAATCCTTTGTATTTTGGTGGGGTCTGTTGTTATTTCTTCTCTTTCATTTCTGATTTTATTTATTTGAATCCTCTCTCTTTGCTTCTTGGTAAACCTAGCTAAAGGTTCATCAATCTTGTCTATCCTTTCAAAGAACCAGCTATTGGTTTTGTTGATCTTTTGTATTGTTTCTTTTGTCTCTATGTTGTTTCTCTCCACTCTGATCTTTATTATTTCCTTCCCTCTGCTTATATGGGGCTTTTCTTGCTGCACTCTTTCTAACTCTTTGAATTATAGGGTTAGGTAATTTATTATTATTGTTTACTTCCTTGTGTTTTTTTGTTTTGTTTTGTTTTGTTTTGTTTTGTTTTGTTTTACAGTAGGCTTGTAGAGCTATGAATTTCCCTTTCAAGACTTCTTTCACTGTGTCCCATAGATTTTTGGATTGTTGCGTTTACATTGTCATTTGTTGCCATAATGTTTTTTATTTCTTCCTTGATTTTTCTGGTTACCTAGTCATTGTTTAATAGTATGCTGTTTAGTCTCCATGTGTTTGATTTCTTTGGACTGTTTTTATTGTAGTTGATTTCCAGTTTTATGCCATTGTGATCTGAGAAGATGCTTGATATGATTTCTATCTTCTTGAATTTAAAGAGACTTTGCCTATGACCCAACATATGGTCTATCTTTGAAAATGACCCACATGCACTTGAGAAGACTGTATATTCTGTGGATTTGGGAGGAAATGTTCTGAAGATGTCATTTAATTCCATCTGGTCTAGTGAGTCATTTAGGATTGATGTTTCTTTGCTAATTTTTTTTGTTTAGAGGATTTGTCCAATGATGATACTGGGGTATTAAATTTTCCTACTATGACTGTATTGCTGTCAATCTCTGCCTTGATATCCCACAGGAGTTTTTCTTTTATATATTTGGTTGTTCCTGTATTGGGTACGTATACGTTTACCAGAGTTATTTATTCTTGTTGGATTGCTCCCTTTAGTATTATGAAGTGGCATTCCTTATCTCTTGTTATGACCTTCATTTTGAGATCTAATTTGTCAGATATAAGTATTGCTATGCCAGCTTTTTTTTTTTTTCATTTCCATTCTCCTGTAAAACTTTTTTCCATTCCTTCACCCTTAGTCTGTGTGTGGCTTTTTTTCTGAGGTGGGTTTCTTGTAGACAACATATATATGAATTGTGTTTTCTTATTCAGTCTGTTACCCTATGTCTTTTGAAGGTGGTATTTAATACATTTATATTTAATGTTATTATTGATAGGTACTTATTTGTCACCATTTCTATTTTTTTACCCCTGTGCTTCTTTGTGTTCTATTTCCTTTCCCTTCCTTTTCCTTCCTTCCCTTCCCTTCCTTTTCTTTCTCAGGAGATCCTTCAGTATTTCTTGCATTTCTGATTTGGTGGTAATAAATTCCCTTAGTACTTTTTTCTCTGTGATGCTCCTGATTTTACTTTCAATTTTTTTAAAAGAAAACTTTATTGCTCAGATTATTATATTTGTTCCTTTTTTTCCACTCATAACTCCTCCATCCAGCTCCCACCTCTCCCTCTGCCCTTACCTCCCCCACATTGTCCTCAACCATAGGTGTACAATTTTTGTCCAGTCTCTCCCTGCATCCCCCTCAGCTCTTTCCCCCTGAGAATTGTCAATATATTCCCTTTGTATACCCCTGATTCTATTATAACCAGCAGTTTATTCCGTTCATCAGATTTTTTATTCACTTGATTTTTAGATTCACTTGTTGATAGATATGTATTTGTTGTTTCTAATTGTTATCTTTTTCTCCTTCTTTCTCTTCTTAAAGAGTACCTTTCAACATTTCATATAATACTGGTTTGGTGTCGATGAACTCCTTTATCTTTTTCTTTTCTGTGAAGTTCTTTATTTGACCTTCAATTCTGAATGATAGTTTTGCTGGGTCGAGTAATCTTGGTTGTAGGTTCTTGCTATTCATCACTTTGAATATTTCTTGCCACTCCCATCTTGCCTGCATGGTTTCTGTTGAAAAATCAGCTGACAGTCATATGGGTGCTCCTTTGTAGGTAATGAACTATTTTTCTCTTGCTGCTTTTAATATTCTCTCTTTGTCTTTTGCTCTTGGTATTTTAATTATGATGTGTCTCGGTGTGGTCTTTTTGGATTCCTTTTATATGGGGTTCTGTGTAAGTCTATTTCTTTTACCAGATGTGGGAAGTTTTCAGTCATTATTTCTTTAAGTAGGTTTTCAGTATCTTGCTCTCTCACTTCTTCTGGCACCCCCATAATTCTGATGTTGGTACACTTGAGGTTGTCCCAGAAGCTCCTTACATTATGTTCACACTTTTGGATTCTTTTCTCTTCTTGCTTTTCCAGTTGAGTGTTTTCTGATTCTTTATATTTCAAATTTTTTACTGGATTCTTGTCTTTCTCTAGTCTGCTGTTAGGTCTCTGTACAATATTTTTTAATTCAGTCAGTGTATGTTTAAATTTTAATTGGTTCTTTTCCATCTCTAGTTGGATCTTTTTCATCTCCTCTTGGGTCTCACTAACTTTATCCATATTTTCTAGGATATTCTTGAAAAACCTTATAAGCATGGTTTTGAACTCTATATCCAGTCGTTTTTTTCCTTCCATTTCTTTTGTTTGTGAACCCTTCCCTTTACTCGGCATTTTCACTATGCCAGGAGAACTTCTGTGTTGGATTCAGCCTTATGATAGCAGACTTGCAAAACTGCAGAAGCCTCTCTATTGAGCTTGGGATGGGTGGAGTCTCAGGGCTTAAGGGACCGTCTTGCCTTCCAGTTGGCCCTGCCCTCCATGGCCCTGAGTCTCACGTGACTGGGTAATCGCTGAAGCAGTCTCTTGCGTACGCACGCCCATGCTCTTGCAGTTCCTCTAGACTACTGCCTTCCCGGCTCCCCTGTGCTCCAGGACCATAAGAGTCTGGATCCCCAGGGTTTTGCCCAGAACTGGGGTTTAGTGAAGTTAGAATTGGCGCAGTTGGGAGGGTCTGTCTCCTGCCCACTTGTGAAAGCCAGCGGCACAATCAGCAGCTGGTCGTCTGCGTGCAATGCCGTGCGCGTCACCAGACTTCTGATCTCTTGCAACTCCCCTAAATTTCCATTCACTGCTCCCTTTTCACAGTCCAAACTCCTCCCCTATGAGTCCCCTATGAGTTTTGGCTGGATCTGGGGTTTAGTGTTATAGGATAAGGGGTTTCAATGCCATTGAGAGTCTCTGTTTCCCTCCTGCCAGAGAAAGCCAGCCAGGTTCTCCGGCACCTGCTCTCTCCATGCGTGCTTCTCCATACCTCAGCTTTTTGCAGCTCCTCTGGGTTTCTATGAGCTCCTCTCTTTCCTTCTAGTTGTAGAATTTCCACTCAACCAGCTTTCCTGTGGTTTTGGATGATGCCTGTTCTGTCTTTTAGTTGTATTTTTGAAATTGTTGTGCGACTCTTAGGAATTTATCCTAAGAAATCACAAACACCAATCAGAAAGGGTTTATGTACCCCTATGTTCATAGCAGCACAATATACAATAGCTACAATTTGGAAACAGCCTAGGTGCCCGTCAGCAGATGAGTGGATCAGAAAACTGTGGTACATCTACACAATGGAATTCTATGCTGCCATTAAAAAGAAGGAATTCTTACCATTTGCAGCAACCTGGATGGAACTGGAGAGCCTTATGCTTAGTGAAATAAGCCAGTCAATGAAGGAGAAGCATCACATG
>PVJN01007626.1:0-35219 GCA_004026805.1 Lasiurus borealis | reverse complement strand
GATAGATACAGAGGCAGTAAAGCTTCAAACAGACTGTGAAATTACACCAGGAAGATTAAAGTTAGGTGAGGTAGATAAGAGATCAATCAAAGAACTTGTATGCATGCATATAAGCATAACCAATGAACATAGACACTGGGGGGGGTTCTGGTATGCCTGGGAGGGAGGGGGGCAATGGGGAGATATGTATAAAAATTAATTTAAAAAAAAAGAAATTGTTGTGCGAGGCAGCAGAGTAGGTCTTTACCTATGCCGCCATCTTGGATTCCTCTCCTATCTTAATAAATAAAGAAATTTAAAAAAAAAGAATGCTCACGCCCAGCTGGCATGCTCAGTGGTTGATCATAGATCTATGAGCTAAGAGGTCACAGTTTGATTCCTGGTTGGGACACATGCTCCGGTTTCTGGTTTGACCCTTCTGAGGGGATGCAGGAGGTGGCTGGTTGATGATTCTCTCTCTCATTATTGATGTTTTTATCTCTCTCTCCTTCTTTGCTTTCTGAAATCAATGAAAAAGTATATATTTTAAAAGACAATGATCAATGGACTTGGGAGAAACAGCAAGTAACTCAGTGAGAACTTCAACAAAAAGTTAGAAAACAAAAAAAACAAAAAAGGTTAAAAAAAAAAACAGAAAAGAACCAGTCAGAATTGCAGAATACAATAAATAAAATAAAGATTATACCGAGGGAAACAACAACTGATTAGATAAAACAGAGTATACAATAAACAATTTCAAAAGCAAGTAAGAATAAAGCACCCAATTCGAACATCAAAAGGAAAAAAAAAATTAAGGAGGATAATTTAAGTCACCTATAGTACAACATCAAGCATACCAGAAGGATGATGGAGAGAGCAAGGAATTGAATCCAATTTCAAAAAAATAATGATGAAAAACTTTCCTAATCTGGCAAAGAAAATAGACATAAGTAAAGTAACCACAGAGATTTCCAAACAAGATGAAACCAGAAGCCTACATCAAGACACTACATAATTAAAATGTTAAATTTTAAACAACAAAGAATCCTAAGATTAGCAGGATAAAAGCACTAAGTTAGTTATATCCAAGGATGCTCCCATCGATTGATTTCTCAATCAATTGATTTCTTCTGGTAGGTCAAAAGGGATTGGCATGAAATATTCAAAGTGATGAAAAACAAGGACCTAAAACCAAGATTACTTGGATAAGCAAAGCTATCATTTAAAATTGAAGGACACTGAGGAGAAACCAAGATGGTGGCATAGGTGAAAACCTAAGCTGCTGCCTTACACAGCAATTTCAAAACTACAACTAAAAGAGAGAATGGACACTATCCAGAACCACAGGAAAGCTGGCTGAATGAAAATTCTACAACTAGAAGTAAAGAGAGGGACTCATGAAGACTCAAAGGAGGTGTAAAAAGCTAAGGTATGGAGATGCATATATGGAGAGACTGGGCACTGGAGTGCCTGGATTGCTTCCTCTAGTGGGAGGGAGATGAAAAATCCCAACTGCACTGAACCCCAGCTCCAGGCGAGACTCACAGGGGGAGTCTGGACTGTTGTGAAAAGGAACGAGTACACGGAAACTTAGGGGAGCCATGAAAGACAGAAGTCTGGGGGCTTGTGAAAGTGCTTGTGAAAATGCACACACAGAGCACTGACTGATGGTTGTGCCTGGCTTCCTCTAGGGCAGTGGTTCTCAACCTTTCTAATGCTGCGACCATTTAATACAGTTCCTCATGTTGTGGTGAATCATAATGTAAATATCTGTGTTTTCTGATGGTCTTAGGCAACCCTGCTAGTGTTTCTCAACCTGTAGGTCACTGCTGTAGAGCCTAAGACCTTCAGAAAACAGGTCACGACCCACAGGTTGAGAACCGCTGCTCTAGGGGGAGGGAAAAAACCTCACAACAGCACTGAAATCCAGGTCCAACTGCACTGAACCCCGGTTCCGAGCAAGACCCTGGGGACCCAGACTCATATGGGTCCCTAGAGCTCACGGAAACTCAGGGGCACCAAAATATAGAGTTCCAGAAACTCATGCACGCACAAAAGGCAGAAGGCTGGAGGCAAGCACACATGCCCATACACAGCTGATCCCCACAACCAATTGGCTTGGAGGTCATTCCCTATCAGTTATACCAAAAACAATTAAGAATTAACTACAACAAGACTGTACACACAGTTCACAAAGGGATGCACCAAGACTATCCATCTAAGGTAACTGGGGAGGCAAAACTACTGGGCTACATAGAGTATGCACAAAGCTACTCTACCAATTCAGGGAAGCAGCAAAATATGCGGAGACTAAAGAAGAGATCACAAACAAAATAAATGGAGGAAAACAAATGACTAGATATAGAGTTCAAAACCATGGTTATAAGGTTTTTTCAGAATTTCCTAGAAATAATGGATAAATTTAACAAGACCCAAGAGGAGATGAAAAAGAACCAACTATAAATTAAACATATACTGACTGAAATGAAAAATATTATATAGAAACCTATCAGCAGACTAGAGGATCACAAGAATCAAGTCAAAGATTTGAAATACAAAGAAACAAAAAACACTCCACTGGAAAAGCAAAAAGCAAAAAAAAAAAAAAAAATCCAAAAATATGAAGATAGTGTAAGGAGCCTCTAGGTCTAGGACAACTTCAAGCATACCAACATCAGAATTATGGGAGTGCCCGAAGAAGAGAGAGAGCAAGATACTGAAAACCTATTTGAAGAAATAATGACTGGAAACTTCCCCCACCTGGTGAAAGAAATAGCTTTACAAGTCCAGGAAGTGCACAGAACCCCAAACAAAAGGAGTCCAAAGAGGACCACACCAAGACACATCATAATTAAAATACCAAGAGCAAAAGACAAAGAGAGACTATTAAAAGCAGCAAGAGAAAAACAGTTAGTTACCTAAAGGAGAGCACCCATTTGACTGTCGGCTGATTTCTCAACAGGAACTATGCAGGCCAGATGGGAGTGGCAAGAAATATTGAAAGTGATGGATAGCAAGAACCTACAACTAAGATTATTTACTCAGCAAAGCTATCATTCAGAATTGATGGGCAGATAAAAAGTTTCACAAACAAGAAAAAACTAAAGGAGTTCTTCAACACCAAACCAATATTATATGAAATGCTGAAAGGTATTCTTTAAGAAGAGGTAGAAGAAAACAGTAAAGGTAGAAATTATGAACAACAAATACATATCTATCAACAAGTGAATCTAAAATTCAAGTCAATTGAAAATCTGATGAACAGAATAAACTGGTGAATATAATAGAATTAGGGGCATAGAAAGGGATTGGACTGATAATTCTCAGGGGGAAAAAGGTGAGGGGGTGTGCAGGGAGAGGCTGAACAAAAATCATACACCTATGGATGAGAACAATGTGGGAGGAGGTAAGGGTAGAGGTTGGGGTGGAAATAAAGTGGAGAGGAAATATGGGGGAAAAAGGGTAACAATTATAATATGAACAATAAAGATTTATTAACATACATACATACATAAATAAATAAATAAATAAATAAATAAATAAATAAATAAATAAATTGTAGTACACTGTTTAGCTGCATAATTTATAATAGGTAAAGATTTGGAAACAGCCTAAGTGCCTATCAGCAGATGAGTCGATTAAAAAGCTGTGGTTCATCTACACAATGGAATACTATGCTGCTGTAAAAAAGAAGGAACTCTTACCATTTGCTACAGTTTGTGTGGAAATGGAGAGCATTATGCTAAGCAAAATAAGCCAGCTGGAGAAAGATAAATATCACATAACCTCACTCATTTGTGGAATATAATGAACAATTTAAACTGATGAATAAAAATAGAGCCAGAAGCATGAAATAGACCATCCAACTTAAGAAGGAAGGTGGTGTGAAAGGGTATGAGATTAAACAAAGGACTTGTATGCATGAATATGAACATAATCAATGGACACAGATAGTAGGGAGATGAGAGGATGTGCTGGGGGATGGGAACAGCTGGGGAGAAGTTATTGGGAGGAGGCAAGGAGATGTATGTAATATTTTAAACAATAAACAATAAAGAATTTATTTATTTAAAAGAATTTATTTTTTTAAAAAGGAAGCATGAAAATGGCCATTGTTGGTCTTCAACACCTATGGTGTAAAACATTTTTCTATGTCACATAGTATTTTAAAATTATTTTATTATTGTTTACTCTTTAAAATTTGTCTTTATTATTGAAAGTGTTACATATTACCTCACTTATATGTGGAATCTAAATGAAAACAAAACTCATGAAGTCAGAAAACAGATTGGTGGTTGCCAGAGACAGAGATTCAGGAGTAGACAAAATGGGCAAAGGGCGTCAAAAGATACAAACTTCCAATTACAAAATAAATAAGCCATTGTGATATAAGGTACAACATGGTGACTACAGTTCATAATACTGTATTGTAAATTTGAAAGTTGCTAAAAGAATACATCTTAAATATTCTCATCACAAGCAAAACATGTAATGATGTATAGAGATGAATACTAGACTTATGTGGTGATTATTTTGCAATGTAAATGAATATTGAATCATTATTTTGTACACCTGGACTAATAAAAATTATATGCTCCCAAAATAAATAAATAAATCACTTAAAAAAAGAAATATATGAATATAAAAACAAAAATGAATAAATAAAAAAAATTAAATTGAAGGAGAGATAAAGAGTTAATAATAAAAAGTTCACCACTACCAAACCAATGTTGCAAGAAATGTTCATGGGATTTCTTTAAGTAAAAAAGAACACATAAAAAATATGAATAAGAGTCCTGGCCAGTGTTGCTCTGTGGTTAGAGTGTCAGTCCATGAACTGAAAGGTTGCAGGTTTAATTTCCAGTCAAGGGCACATACTTGGGTTGCAGATACAATCCCTGGTTCTGGTTGGGGTGTGTGCAGGAGGCAACCAATCAATATCACATTGATATTTCTCTCTCTCTCTCTCCTCTCTCTCTCTCTTTCTCTCTCTCTGCCTCTACCCTTCATCCCTCCATTCCACTCTATCTAAAAAGCAATGGAAAAAATATTTTTGGATAAGGATAATATATATATATATATATATATATATATATATATATAGTCATAAGTTTATTTTGTTCATGAGATTTTGTATGTGTCCTTGACCAGAAATTGAACCTGCAACCTTTTGGTATGTGGTCTGACACTCTAACCACTCAGCAACACTGGCCTTGTCCTTTATTCATATTTCTTTAAAAATACATTTTATTGATTTTTTACAGAGAGGAAGAAAGAGGGGTAGAGAATCTCATTAGAAACATTGATGTGCAAGAAACATCTATCAGCTGCCTCCTGCACACCTCCTAGTGGAGATGTGCCCGCAACCAAGGTACATGAACTTGACTGGAATCGAACCTGGGACCTTTCCAGTCTGCAGGCTGATGCTCTATCCACTGAGCCAAATCAGTTTTGGCATATTTTTTATTTATTCTTTTTTTTTACTTAAAGAAGAGAGCAAGAGAATATGAAAGGAACAGAGAACTGCAAAAATCATCAGAAAAAAATAATAAAATCACAATAATTACATGCCTTTAATTACATCAAATAAAAATGGGCTAAAAAAGGCTCGGGTGACAAAATGGACAAGAAAAAAATCTCTACTTATGCTGTCTAGAAGAGACCCACTTCAAATCAAGTCACACACAGACAGAAATTAAAAGATTAGAAAAAATATTTTTATGCAAATGCTAACCATAAAAACAGGGATAGCAATACTGTTAACAGAGAAAATAGATTTTATAATTATAAAAGAAATATGCATCAAGAGAATATAACTTTAAATACATTTGTACACCCAGTGCATGAGCAACTAAATAATGAAGCAAATGTTGATGGAAATATAAAAAAAATCAGCAGTAAGACAATAATAGTAGGGAAATGTAATGCCCTATTGACATAAATGGACAGATCATCCAGACAGAAAATCAGTAAGAAAAAAATAGTCTTAAGTAACAAATAGAATTAATTGATATTTTTTAGAGCATTTCACCAAAAAGCAGCAGAATAAAGAGTCTTTTCAAGTGCACATAGAACCTTTTTCCAGGATAGCCAACATGTTAGTCCACAAAGCATATATCAATAAATTTAAAGGTTGAAATAATAGAATTACAAGAAGAAAATTGAAAAATATACAAACACCTCAGGCTAAATAACATGCTACTAAAAAAAAATGAATGGGTTAATAATTAGGTCAAGGAAGAAATCACAAGATACCTTGAGAGAAATAAAAAAAAGAAAACCTAAAATGGGGCACAGAAAAAAGCAGTCCCAAGAGAAAAATTCATAGCATGACAAGCATACCTCAAGAAACCAGAAAAAGCTCAAACAATCTAACCTTATACCTAAGGAACTAGAAAAAGAATAACAACAACAAAAAAGCTGAAATAGAGAAAAAAACAGTTGTAGGTATATTACTACATGAGAGCAAAATAAACTACAAAGCTATAGTAATCAAAACAGCATGGTATTGACATAAGAACAGGCATACAGATCAATAGGATAGAACATAGAACACAGAAATAAATCCAAACCTTTATGGTCAATTGATATTTGACATAGGAGGCAAGAGCATACAATAGAGTAAAATACATCTCTTCAATAAATGATGTTGGGAAATTTGTACAGGTATATACAAAAAAAAAGATAAAGACTATCAACTTATACTATACACAAGAATAAGTCTATTTTTGACTTATATTTAAATAGGGAAAACAAAAAAATCCTAAAAGTAAACACAGACAGTAAAATTTCAGACATCTCTTGTTTCAACGTTTTTGCCAATATATCTCCTCGGGCAAGGGAAATAAAGAGAAAAATTAAATAAAGGGGATAACATCAAACTAAAAAGCTTTTGCACAGCAAAAGAAACCATCAACAAAATGAAAAGAAAACCCTCTGCATGGGAGTATATATTTGCCAGTGATACATCTGATATGGGGTTAAGTTCCTAAATAAATAAAGAACTTAGACAACTCAACACCAGGAAGACAAACAATCCAATTAAAAAATGAGCTAAGTACCCGAATAGACCCTTCTCCAAAGTGGATATACAGATGGTCAATAGATATATGAAAAAATGCTCGACATCACTAATAATCAGAGAAATTCAAATTAAAATCACAATGAAATACCTCTTCACACTTGTCAGAATGGCACTCAACAACAAAATAACAAACAGCAAGTCAGGGATGTGGAGAAAAGGAGCCTTGTGCACTGTTGGTGGGAATGCAGACTGGTGCTACCACTGTGGAAAACATTATGGAGTTTCCTCAAATAATTAAAAATGGAATTGTCTTTTGATCCAGTGATCCCACTTCTGGGAGTATATCCTAAGAACCCCAAAACACCAATCTGAAAGACTATATGCACCCCATAACAGCATTATTACCAGTAACTATAATCTGGAAACAGTCCAAGAGCCCATCAGTAACTGAATGGATTAAAAAGCTGTGATACATGTACACAATAGAATACTACATGGCTATAAAAAAGGAAATCTTACCTTTTGCCTCATGATGGATGAACCTGGAGAGTATTGTGCTTAGTGAAATAACCCAAACAGAGAAAAACAAATTGTGGGAACCTCTTTCCACATCCCTCATAGTTCAGGGTTCCCATTTCAGGGTTCGGGTTCTGGAGGAGGCTGCACACAAATGAAAAGAGAGACTAGAAGAGTATTAATGTGGCAATATTGGGGGCCCAGACCGGAGCCTTCCTCTAGTGGAAAGGACTACCTCTTGCTCTGGCCTTTTTCTCCCTTTTATTAAGACTTTGGGACACACCCATAGTCTTTAGGCAGGAAATTACAAGAACATGAAACAAACAGGTAAGAGGCTGCTTCAGCTAACAATGTTTCAACTAAACAGTGAGTGATTAGCTCTGACCTTTCAGAGAAATTAAGGTTGACCAGCATTCTGATCTCCTGTCCACATCTTTCTATTAGTGAGACAATGTTTGGTTTCTGGCAACAAATACCACAGGATCTTACTTACTATATATGGAATCTAATGACTAAAATAAACTGATGAACAAAATAGAAGCAGAGGTATGAAGGTATGGAATAGACTAAGCTGTGAGAGGGGAGAGGGGTTGGGGACCAGATAAAAAAATATATATATTTTACTAGTTAGACACAGACAACAGTGTGTTGATAGACAGGGGTAAAGGAGGATGGCAGGTAGATGGAGGTAGATAAAGGAGGCAAGGGAAATGGGATGAGAAGAACTTCACATGGTTAGTAGGAGCACAATGCTCTATGCAGATGATGTTTTGTTGAGTTGTATACTTGATACCTTTGAAATGGTTTTGTGAATCACTGTTATCCTAATAAATTCAATTTAAAAAGATAGAGGAGAGAAAGCTGGAAGTGAACAGAAGGAAGGAAATAATAAAGATCACAGTGGAAATAAATGAATTTGAATAAAAAAAATACAAATGGCAATGAAACCAAGAGCTATTTTTTTTAAAAGATAACCAATATTGTTAAACACTTTTTTTAAAAATTAAATTTATTAGGGTGACATTGGTTAATAGGATCATATAGGTTTCAGATGTGGGTTTCTTTATTTTTAAAGATATTTATTTATTTATTTATTTATTTATTTATTTATTTATTTATTTATTTATTTATATTATTTTAATCCTCACCCGAGGATATTTTTCTTTCTTTTTTTAAAATTAAATCTTTATTATTCAGATTATTATATTTGTCTCTCGTTTTTCCCCTCCATAACTCCCCTCCACCCCACTCCCACCCCTCCCTATACCCTTACCTTTCCCCACAATTGATGAGTCCATAGGTATATGATTTTTGTCCAGTCTCTCCCTGTACCCTCCTCCCCCCTTGCCCCCTGAGAATTATCAGTTCACTCCCTATCTGTACTCCTGATTCTAGTATATTCACCAGTTTATTCTGTTGATCTAATTTTTAGATTCACTTGTTGATAGATATGTATTTGTTGTTCATAATTTTTTATCTTTTACCTTTTTCTTCTTCCTCTTCTAAAAGAGTACCTTTCAGCATTTCATATAATACTGGTTTGGAGTTGATGAACTCCTTTAGCTTTTTCTTATCTGTGAAGCTCTTTATCTGCCCTTCAATTCTGAATGTTAGTTTTGCTGGATAGAATATTCTTGGTTGTAGGTTCTTGCTATTCATCATGTTGAATATTTTCTGCCACTCCCGTCTGGCCTGCATCGTTTCTATTGAGAAACCAGCTGACAGTCGTATGAATGCTCCATTGTAGATAATTATTGTTTTTATCTTGCTGCTTTTAATATTTTCTCTTTGTCTTTTGCTCTTGGTATTTTAATTATGATGTGTCTTGGTTTAGTCCTCTTTGGATTCCTTTTATATGGGGTTCTGTGTGCTTCCTGGACTTGTAAGTCTATTTTTTTTACCAGATGTGGGAAGTTTTCAGTCATTATTTCTTGAAATAGGTTTTCAGTATCTTGCTCTCTCTCTTCTGGCACCCCCACAATTCTGATGTTGGTACACTTGAAGCTGTCCCAAAAGCTCCTTACATTATCTTCACACTTTTGGATTCTTTTCTCTTCTTGCTTTTCCAGTTGAGTGTTTTCTTATTCTTTATATTTCAAAATTTTGACTTGATTCTTGCCTTCTCCTAGTCTGCGGTTAGGTCTCTGTATAATTTTTTATTTCTGTCAGTGTATGTTTAATTTATATTTGGTCTTTTATCATCTCTAGTTGGATCTTTTGCATCTCTAGCTGGTCCTTTTGCATCTCCTCTCGGCTCTCGCTAAGTTTATCCAACTTTTCTAGCATATTCTTGAAAAACCTTATAAGCATGGTTTTGAACTCTATATCCAGTCGTTTTTTTCCCTCCTTTTCTTTTGTTTGTGATCCTTTCCCTTGTCTCGGCATTTTCACTATGCCAGGAGAACTTCTGTGTTGGATTCAGCCTTATGACATCAGACTTGAAAAACCGCAAAAGCCTCTGTTGAGCTTGGGATGGGTGGAGTCTCAGGGCTTAAGGAACCGCCTTGCCTTCCAGTTGGGCTGCCCTCCATGGCCCCTGAGTATCACGTGACTGGGTAGTCACTGGAGTGGTCCCTGTGCGCTTGCTCGCTATCTCTCGCTATCTCTCGCAGTGCCTCTAGCCTGCTGCCTTTCCGGCTCCCCTGTGCTACACGAGTCTGGGTCCCCAGGGTTTTGCCCAAAACTGGGGTTTAGTGGAGTTAGAAGTGGCACAGTTGGGAGGGTCTGTCTCCCGCCCACTCGTGAAAGCCAGCGGCACAATCAGCAGTCTGTCCTCTCTGCATGCAGTGCCGTGTGCGCCACCAGACTTCTGCTCTTTTGCGACTCTCCTAAATTTCCATGCACATCTCCCCCTTCACAGTCCAAACTCCCCCTAAATGAATTTCGGCTGGATCAGAGGTTTAGTGTTGGAGGATAAGGAGTTCAATGCCTTTGAGAGTCTCCGTCTCCTTCCCGCCAGATAAGGCCAGCCAGGCTTGCCTTCACTTCCTCTCTCCGTGTGCGTCTCCATACCTCAGCTTTTTGCAGCTTCTCTGGGTCTCCGTGAACCCCTCTCTTTCCCTCTAGTTGTAGAATTTCCACTCCGCCAGCTTTCCTGTGGTTCTGGATGATGTCCATTCTGTCTTTTAATTGTAGTTTTGAAATTGTTGTGCAAGGCAGCAATGTAGGTGTTTATCTATGCCACCATCTTGGATTCCACACCCAAGGATATTTTTCCATTGCTTTTTAGAGAGAGTGGAAGAGAAAGGGAAAGACAGAGAGAAATATTGATGTGAGAAAAACACGTTGATTGGTTGCCTCCTGCACAAGCCCTGACTAATGCCAAGGCTGGGGAGAAGCCTGCAACTGAGGTACGTGCCCTTGAATAGAAACAAACTTGGGACAGAACCTGGGACTCCAGGCTGTCACTCTACCTACTGAGCCAAACTGTCTAGGACAGGTGTGGATTTCTGTTACAAAATCTGTATATTGCCTTTGTGCCCACCACCCTAAGTCAAATCATCTTCCATCATATATATGAATCCCCTTTTTGCCCCTCACTCCCACACCCCTTCTCCCTGGCAACCATCACATTGCTGTTTATGTCCACAAGTTTCAGTTTTATATCCCACATTTGAGTGAAATAATATGGTTCTCAGCTTTTTCTGACTGACTTGTTTCACTTAACATAATGTTCTCAAGGTCCAGCCATGTTGTTAAAAATGGCAGGACTTCATCTTTTCTTATGGCTGAGTGATATTCAGTTGTGTACTACATCTTCTTCATTAAATCCTCTATCAACGACACTTTGGTTGTCCCCAAATCTTGGCCACTGTGAATAATGCCACTGTGAACACAGGAATGCATATATCTTTGTGAATATGAACATGTTTTCTAGTTTTTCAGGTATATACTCAGGAGAGGAATTGCTGGGTCATATGATAGCTCTATTAATTTTTTCAAGAATTGCCAGTCTGTTCCCTGTAGTGGCTATACCAGTCTACATTTCCACCAGCAGTGAATGAGGGTTTCATTTCTTCACAACTTCTCAAACCCTTGTTATTACTTCTCTGTTGATAATGGCCATCCCAGCAGGTGTGAGGTGGTATCTCATTATAGTTTTGATATGCATTTCCCTAATTGCTAGTGAGGTTGAACATCTTTTCATATATCTGTTGGCTTTTTGTATATCTTCTTGGGGTTCTTATTCTAGCATTAAGAATAGGTGTCAAGGTTTTCTGTCCATTTTTTAATTGGGTTATTTGTTTGGTGTTGAGTTTTATGAGTTCTTTATGTATTTTGGACATTACACCTTTGTTGGAACTATTGTTTGAAAATATCATCTTCCATCCATCAGCTGCCTCTGTTTTGTTGTTGATTTCTTTTCTGAGGAACTTGTGAACCAAGGTCCATAAGTTTAATACCTATATTTTATTCTTTGTAACATTGTTTCAGGTCTTAAATTCAGATCTTTGATCCATTCTGAATTAATTTTTGTACATAAGGACAAATTGTAATCCAGTTTTACACTTTTACATATGGCTTTCCAATTTTCCCAGCACCATTTACTGAAAAGGCTTTTTTGCTCCATTGTCTGTTTCTGGCTTCCTTGTCAAAAATTATCTGCCCACATACACGTGATTTTATATCTGGACTCTCAGTTCTGTTGCATTGATCTGTGTTTCTGATTTTCTGCCAATGATCTTTTGATTATTGTAGCTCAGTAGTATAATTTGAAGTCAGGAATTCTGATTCCTCTGGCTTTGTTCTTTTTTCCCTCAAGATTACTCTGGCTATTCGGATTTTTTGTTATTGTTGTTGTTGTTCTATATACATCTGACAATTTTTTGTTGTATTTTTTTAAAAAATGACATTGGGATTTTGATGGGGATTTCATTAAATCTGTATACTGCTTTGGGTAATATGGCTACTTTAACTGTTGGTCCTGTCAGGTTTCAGGAAGCCCCAGTTCTGGATGCCATTAATGTTGGGATTCTTTTTTCCAGCATTAAGAAAGGTTCAGCAATCTGGAGAAAGGCTATGCATAGATTAAATAAGAGTCCAAAAATGAAATATAATTTTGAAAGGCATTGGGGGTTAGAGGATCTTCTGCTAAAGAAGCTAATCTTCCAAGTTCTTAGTTCTTAGTTCTTAGTTCCTTGTCTCAGGATCCCTGCTTTTTATTAACACAATTTGTCCTAAGACAAGGTGGAGATAATACACTTCAAAGGGTAGGGTTTACAGAAGCATTGTCAAATTGGGGAATAGCCTGCAGTTGCTCAGGTGTTTGGCCAACAGGAGACAATTTGTAGATTATTTGAGCTGTCTGGCAGCAAACAATCATTCTATTCAGGTTTGGGAGAAATGCCTTTTCAGCAGTTCCAACATATGTGAGTCAGCCCTTGTTGAGCCCCCAACTTTCATCAACTTTTTGATAAAACTCTTGTAATTATGACATGCTAGAATTGGCTTCCAGCATCTTGCCCTTTTGATTTTTTAAATTTAACAAGAATGTATGTTTTAAGATTTTTAAATTCAATGGAAAGATCAGAGTTCTATCAAGTCCCTTTTAAATTGCTGTCAGGAATTAAAGGAATCAGTCTACAGTCAGTTTCTTTCTGGGACATCAGTTCTTTGAGTCCCAATTTCAATGTACAACAGTTCCTTATGTGTACATATCAGCAATTATATTTCAGTTCTGGATGGTGGACAAATGGTGGCAATGCAGATCCGACCTTCTCTGGTTTGGTCCTGGGCAACCTGCAATGATACACAGCTGCTGACTGCTAGCATGCCAAGGTGTCTTCATCATCTTCATTTTCTGGACTGTTTCTCCTCTGTTCTTGGGGACCACTGCTATTTCTGTGATTGGAGAAGTCCTGTCAGTTCCTCTCTGGGATCTGTAGTTGTAGGAATCTACATAGGTGTGGAGAAGTTTTCTGGGAATATACAAATATATTCTCAACCAAAGGTTAATACAGCAATCTTTTCTATAAATTTTCTATAAATTTTTATTTTTTGCCCAAACGATTTTCCTTTGGCTTATTTTGACACCATATGTGTTTTCACGGGTGTCTTGCTATTAGTATTACAAATGAAAATTAATTTTCAAAGTAAAAATTTAAATCAATTAATGCTTGATGTAATTTACTTACAGGATATTTTTTCACTATGCCCCTTTTTGATTTAAATATTAGGAGGCTTTTGGAAATTTTATAATGCAGTCTTGGTAACTTTTAATTTTTTTTTTTTTGCAGAGAAATATGACAGCTTTGGATTCATTGCATGTTAAGCAATTTTACTATGAGATGAATTATCAGTAAAAAATTTAGTTAATACTTCAGGAACAGTCTCCTGCAGAGTACAATTAAGTTTTTCTTGAATGTTCACTTATTTCAGTTAACCAATTTAAATTACTCTGATATAAGGTTTATTTTTAACTTCACTTGCCCTAGGTTATGGACAATAAATGACATTAAATTTCTGCAATTAGTCTTTGAGTAACTTTACATACACTTTGCCAGAAAGGCAAAAACACAGATTACCAACTTATTTTTGTAACCAAATATATTAATTTTCAATTACAATTCTCCAGATGGTTGAAGAAAACCTCTCTTTATTTGCTTTCAAAACAATTTTCAGGTTTCACAAAATTTCATTTAAAAATCTTTTTTTTTTTTATAACAAGCAACCTACAGGACTGCTGATTGAGTACTAAGTCATACATCCAAATAAGCTATATTACAAGCACACTCATTACAATTAACTTGACTACTATATACTGTCAGATTTAATATTTCAACAATCTTTAGTTTATCCTGTAAATATTAATGGAAGAGATTTCAAATTTTTCAAATTTCTCCTTTTTTATTAAATTTAGAATTTTATTTTTAAAGAATATCCCCATAGTCTTATTTGCATGTACAGAGGGATCATGGTATGTCTCAGTAACTTTCTTAGATTTTACTGGGATTTAATTACTTATAAAAATATTGGCTTCTTATATAACTTAACTTATATGAGACCGTGATTATATATATATTTTAAAATATATTTTATTGATTTTTCACAGAGAGGAAGGGAGAGAGATAGAAAGTTAGAAACATCGATGAGAGAGAGTCATCGATCAGCCGCCTCCTGCACGCCCCCTACTGGGGATGTGCCCGAAACCAATGTACATGCCCTTGACTGGAATCGAACCTGAGACCTTTCAGTCCTCAGGCTGACGCTCTATCCACTGAGCCAAACCGGTTTCGGCATATATTTTAAAAAAGTGAAATTAATTAAGTAATTTTAGTAGGTATCTTTAATGAAAAAGCAAAGCAAAGCAAATTTATTAAACGTTTACATCTGATTCACAAGGTAAAAAGGCTACCCCAACTCCAACCTATTTAAAAATACATGTGGCTAAAAGTTTTTGTCTTTAAAATTTCTGTCTTAAAATTCTGCTGTTGGATTTTAAGAAATATTTTGTTTTATTTTATATTGCTCCCCTTAGAGGCCAAAACCTTCGTAACATTTAATATATATATAATATACTTATTAAATTTTATTTGATAAAGTTTTCCATGTGATCTCCAGTATATTAAATTGGTTAAATTTCCTTTAAGAAGAGAACAAACCTTTGAAAACATTTTAGGGCCCATGAAAATGTCTCAAAATTATCACTCAGCTAAAGCCTTGAAATTTAACTTGGAAAGACAATCTCTCTCTCTCTCTCTCTCTCTCTCTCTCTCTCTCTCTCTCTCACACACACACACACACACACACACACACACACACCACACACACACACACACAAACACACTCACATTAGAGGCCCGGTGCATGAAATTCGTGAAGGGAGTGGGGGTTCCTTCAGCCCAGCCTGCTCCTCTCAGATCCTACAGGCCTAAATGGGCAATTGGATGTCCTTCTCACAATCTAGGATTGCTGGCTCCCAACTGCTCACTTGCCTGCCTTCCTGATTGCCCCTAACCGCTTGTGCCTGCCAACTTGATCACCACTAACCACTCTCCTGCCAGCCTGATTGATGCCTAACTGCTCCCCTGCCAGCCTGTTTGCCCCTAACTACCCTCCCCTGTAGTCTGGTCACCTCTAATTGACCTCCCCTGTAGGCTTGATTACCCCCAACTGCCCTCCCTTGCAGGCTTGGTCCTTCCCAATATCCCTCCCTGGCTGGCCTGATCACCCACAACTGCCCTCCCTTGTGGGCCTGGTCCCTGCCAACTGCCTTCCCATGCTGGCCATCTTGTAGTGGCCTTCTTGTGCCCACATGGTGGCAGAATCTTTTGACCCCATGGGAGCAGTCATCTTGTGTGTTGGAGTGATGGTCAATCTGCATATTACTCTTTTATTAGGATAGAGGCCTGGTGCATGGGTGGGGGCCGGCTGCTTTGCCCTGAAGGGTGTCTCAGATCAGGGTGGGGGTTCCCTTAGGGCATAAAATGGCCTGGGCAAGGGCCTGTGGTGGTTTTCAGGCCAGCCACACCCCCCAGTGACCCAAGCAGAGGCCATGGCATCTGAAATTTATTTATTTTCTACAATTGAAACTTTGTATCCTGGAGTGGCGCCAAACCTTCTGCTAGCACAGCTATTGAAACTTTGTTGCGTTAAATGGAGGCCTGCCGGGCAGGGTGTGAGGAAAGCTTGGCTTCCTCCATCCCCAGGGGCAAGCCAAGCCTCCCTCCCACTCTCTCTGTAGCTGTAAACATTTTGGTTGGGTTAATTTGCATACTCGCTCTGATTGGCTGGTGGGCATGGCTGGTGGGCGTTGCTTATGGGTCTTGTGGAGGTACAGTCAATTTGTATATTACTTTTTTATTAGATAGGATGTATATATGTAATTTAAATATTATAATACTTTTTATTTTTTTCTATCTTCCCTTTTTATTTATTTTCATTTTCAATTTTCATTATTATTTTTAATGACTCCTAATAAATCTTTATTGTTCAGATTATTACAATTGTTCCTCTTTTTCCCCCCATAGCTCCCCTCCACCCCACCCTCTGTCTTTACCTCCCCCCCCCCCCCCCCCCCCCCCCGCACTGTTCTCATCTGTCAGAAACCAAACATTGTTCTCACTAAATGGATGTAAACAGAAAACCAGAAGGCTGGTCAACCTTAATTGCTCTGAAAGGTCAGAGCTAATCACTCACTGTTTAGTTGAAACATTGTTAGCTGCAGCAGCTTCTATCTGTTTGTTTCATGTTAATTTCTGTTTTGTTATTTCCTGCCTAAAGGCTAGGGGTGTGTCCCAAAGCCTTAATAAAAGAGAGAAAAAGGCCAGAGCAAGTGGTAGTCCTTTCCACTAGAGGAAGGCTCCCGCCTGGCCCCCCAATATCACCAAATTAATATTTTCTAGTCTCTCTCTTCGTTTGTGTGTGGCCTCCTTCAGAACCCGAACCCTGAACTGGGAACCCTGAACCACGTGGGACGTGGAAAGGGGCTCCCACACTTATCCATAGGTGTACGATTTTTGTTCAGTCTCTCTCTGAATCCCCCTCATCTCTTTCCCTCTGAGAATTGTCAGTCCACTCCCTTTCTATGCCCCTGATTCTATTATATTCACCAGTTTATTCTGTTCATCAAATTTTTTAATTCACTTAATTTTTAGATTCACTTGTTGATAGATATGTTTTTGTTGTTCATAATTGTTATCTTTACCTTTTTCTTTTTCTTCCTCTTCTTAAAGAATACCTTTCAGCATTTCATATAATACAGGTTTGGTGGAGATGAACTCCTTTAGGTTTTATGTGTGAAGCTCTTTATCTGCCCTTCAATTCTGAATGATAGCTTTATTGGGTAGAGTAATCTTGGTTGTAGATTCTTGTTATTTATCACTTTGAATATTTCTTGGCACTCCTGTCTGGCCTGCATAGTTTCTGTTGAGAAATCAGCTGACAATCATATGGGTGCTCCCTTGTAGGTAACTAACTGTTTTTCTCTTGTTGCTCTTAATATTGTCTCTTTGTCTTTTGCTCTTTACTTTTTAATTATGATGTGTCTTGGTGTGGTCCTTTTTGGATTCCTTTTATTTGGGGTTCTCTGCACTTCCTGGGCTTGTAAGTCTCTTTCTTTCACCAGGTGGGGGAAGTTTCCAGTCATTATTTCTTCAAATAGTTTTTCAGTATCTTGCTCTCTCTCTTCTTCTGGCACCCCATGATTCAGATGTTGGTACACTTGAAGTTGTCCTAGAGGCTCCTTTGGATTCTTTTTGCTTCTTGCTTTTTCGGTTGGGTGTTTTTTGCTTCTTTATATTTCAAATCTTTGACTTGATTCTTGTGATCCTCTAGTCTGCTGTTGGATTTCTGTATATTATTTTTTTTATTTCAATCAGTATATGTTTAATTTCTAGTTGGTCATTTTTTATATCCTGCAGGGTCTCACTAAATGTATTGACCTTTTTTAGAAAATTCTTGAAAAACCTATAACTGTGATTTTGAACTCTAGATCCAGTTGTTTGCTTTCCTCCATTTATTTCATTTGTGAACTGTTTTGTTTTTTTTGTCTCAGCATTTTGGCTCCTTCCCTGAGTTGATAGAGTGAATTTGTGTGCTAGGTGTCCTATAGGGCCAAGTGACTCAGCCTCCCCAGTTACCTGAGGTGGACAGTCTTGGTGCATCCCTTTGTAGGCTGTTATAGTTAAGCCTTGATTATTGTTGGTATCACTGGGAGGAATTAATCTCCAGTCCAATTGGCTGTGAGGATCATCTGTGAATATGAGAGGAGAACTTCTGTGCTTGTGACACCATTATGAGGTAAGACTTGCTTCAGTGGGGCTTTGATGCTCCCTGAGTCTGCCCCCTGAGTGTGTCCCTTATGGATCCTAGGAGTTGTAATCTGGATGGTCCTACTCCGACCCCTGGGTACACTGGCTCTTGGATCTCCAAGGAGGTGCTATTTTAGCCTATACCTGAGGCCACCCAGCAGGGGCTATAGAGAGATATACAGATTCCTCTTCTTTGGGGTTTGGAGGTGCCCAGATGAGGCCCAGCTATAAAGCAATGCAAGCTGCTGTGGGGCCTTGGACCTTCTTTGGGATGTTCTGGATCTCTCTGACTCAGCTGCAGTTTTTTAGGTTAAGTTTAAATTCCAAAGGCCTAGACCATTCATATGCAAAAGTCTCTGCACACAACTTGGATGGGGCAGGGTCTCAGGGTGGAGCAAAGAGCAATGGCTGAACTCAGTCCTGCCCTAAGAGGCCCCAGGTCTCAGTATTCCTTGGTAATCACTGCATACACCTCCAAGAGAAAGCCACCCTGGAGTTCTGCCCAATGCCAGGCAGTTCAGTTTTTCCCCATAGAAGTCTGGGTTCCCAGAGTCTTGCCTGGAACTGGAGTTCAGAGCAGTGAGGAGCTTGTGTCTCCCTCCTAATTGAAAAAGCCAGCCGCATTCTCAGTTGCTAGTCCTCTCTGTGCGCGTGCCTCCATACCTTTGCACTTTACTTCTGCAGCTCCTCTGAGTCTCAGTGTGCTTTTCTCTTCCCTTCTAGTTGTAGAATTTCCACTTAGCCAGCCTTTCTGTGGTTCTGCATGATGTCTGTTTTGTCTTTTAGTTGTAGTTTTGAAGTTGTTGTGTGAAAGTTCAGGTGTTTACCTATGCCACCATCTTGGTTTCTCCCTATAATGCTTTTTAAAATTATCTTAAGATATCAATTAAATTTAAACTGGTTTTAGTATTCAAAATTTCAGTGGGATCACAGAATTAATCCTCTTTTTTTAATTAGATCAATAAACAACATATTTTGAATTCCTAATTATTTCAGAAAAAACACAAAAATCATATTTCAAAAATAAATTTTTATACTTAGGTATTTAATTGCCACAGCTATATAATTTCTCCCAATTTAATTTGAATCTTGAACTATTAGAGCTGGCAAGTCAAATATTTAGCATTTTTTTGATTAATAACACTTTATATTTTTAAGAATAAATTTCAAAAATACAAGATAAAATCAATTAATAGTTTTCATTTTGTCTTTTGGGTTTTTAGTGAGGCAAATGTAGATTATTGAACAAGTTTTTATCATTTGATTTGATAAAACTTTACTTTTTAGTTGCCAGAGGCTCTGGTAAACCATGTTTGAGGCTTTCAAAACAGGTTTGGCAAGGGCCTAGCCCATTGACTTTAAGCCGACCATATTTTTTCTGCTGGGGAAGTGGAGAAGCAATCTTGTAAGTATTCAAATACAAAATTGTCACATTTCTTAAAGATGACTGCTGGTGGGAAACTGGCCTACCTGTTCTGCTGACTAGCCCCTTCCTCCATTAGAAAGGTACAGCTAGCTTTTATCTGGGCTACTTAGATCTTTATATTTTCCAACAATTTTTTGAGATTTAAATCCAACTCTAATTATTTTAAGGCTTTTTTTTTTTTTTAAAGTTCTATAATAGAGACAACTTACTGATTTTCTTAGAGGTCTTAAGTTTAACTTTTGAACACCCTTCATTAGCATTTTATTTTATTTTATTTTATTTTTATTATTATGGAAATACCAATCTTATTTCTGGAACCAGTTTGTATCTTTTTTCCCTGGGTCAAATCTGCCATCTTTCTGAGGAAAAAACAGTCTTAGGGTTATTTTTATGCCATCACAAAGAGAGATTTAAGCTTAGCATCCTATCTAAATGTCCAAAAATTGGACAAATCATAAAAAAGACTAATTTGTTTTGAGGATCAAAAATCTGTAATTTCTAAAAAGCCACTATATCCTCCATTTCTGATCTCAAAAGTGACAGGAGAGGGCAGAGCTCTCTTAAAACATTTGTTTTAAGCTAGCTTCTCTTTTTATGTGCTCAGAAATCCCAGGCACATTTCTAAATGTTTATGGTGAGAAGGAGACTTTAAATTATCATACTGGGAGAGTGGATGTCCATATTGGATTTCCACATGTCTCCCTTCCCCCACATCCTGCTTGCTTTGAGGGAAGCTTCAATAACAAACCTGGCTGCATTTAAAGGTATGCTTAATAGATAAGGACAGATTTAAGTTTTTTTCTTATTTCGCTTTCCAAAATAATAGCTAGCACCCAAGGTGACCTTGGCCAAATTTTGCATTTCCCATTGAGTTCTATGATTTTTAAAGAAAGCTTTAAGTAGTCTTTTTGGGGGAGAACTGATAGCTCTGCCCTCTCCTGTCACTTTTGAGATCAGAAATGGAGGATATAGTGGCTTTTTAGAAATTACAGATTTTTGATCCTCAAAACAAATTAGTCTTTTTTATGATTTGTACAAGGAACCACATTAAAGATAACCACGGTGCCGAAACCGGTTTGGCTCAGTGGATAGAGCATTGGCCTGCGGACTGAGGGGTCCCAGGTTCGATTCCGGCCAAGGGCACGTACATTGGTTGCGGGCACATCCCCAGTAGGGTGTGTGCAGGAGGCGGCTGATCCATGTCTCTCTCTCATCGATGTTTCTAACTTTCTATCCCTCTCCCTTCCTCTCTGTAAAAAATCAATAAAATATATTAAAAAAAAAAAAAAAAGATAACCACAGCACTCTTTTTTCAGCCTGGTTTTAGAAAATACCTTTCGATATTCAATTTTCTTTATAATTTTGCCTTCTAACCAAATTTTTCCCCATTATAATCTGACTTAAACACAAAGTATAACTCATGCACTTGCAGATCGGTGGACTTCTGAGCTAACATGGACTCTATGCACAGTTCTAATCTTGCTCCCATCACTGTTATTGTTTTCACTCAGGCGAATCCTTTTTTCTCCAGAAGTGCACCATTAATGTTGGTGTTAAAAGGGTTCAGGAAGCCCTAGTTTGGGATGTGATTAATGCTGGGGTTCTTGTTCCAGGATTAAGAAAGATTCAGCAATCTGGAGAAAGGCTGTGCATAAATTAATAAGAGTCCAAAGATGAAAGATAATTTTGAAAGACATTGGGGGTCAGAGGATCTTCTGCTAAAGAGCTAAAGTTTCAAGTTCTTAGTTCTTAGTTCCTTGTCTCAGGATCCCTGCTTTTTATTAACATAATTTATCCGACGGCAAGGTGGAGATAATACATTTCAAAGGGTAGAGTTTACAGAAGCATTGTCAGATTGGGGAATAGCCTACAGTTGTTCAGGTGTTGGGCCAATAGGAGGCAATAACATGTAGATTAAGATGCCCTGAGCTGTCTGGCAGCAAACAATCATCCTATTCAGGTTTGGGGGAAATGCCTTTTCGGCAGTTCCAATAGGTGATTACATATGTGAGTCAGCCCTTGTTGAGCCCCAAAGTTTCATCAACCTTTTGATAAAACTCTTGTAATTAAGGCATGCTGGAATTGGTTCCCGGCAGATTCTTCCAATTGATAAACACAGGATATTTTTCCCATTTTGTTTTGTCTTTTTGAATCTCTTTTACAAATGCTTTGTAGTTTTCAGTATATAGGGCTTCCATATCCTTTGTCAAGTTTATTCTTAGGCATTTTATTCTTTTGGATGCAATTGCAAAAGGAATTGTTTTTTTTTCTTTTTCAATCCTTTTTCTGAAGCTTCAAAGGCAGTGGATTTTTATACATTACTGTATTTGTTTATTGTTTCTAATAGTTGTTTTTTATTTTTTATTTTTGGTAGAGTCTGTAGGGTTTCCTATGTACAGAATCGTGTCTTCTGAAAAAGAAAAAAATTGATAGTTTTACTTTTTCCTTCCCAATTTATATCCCTTTTATTTCTTTCTCTTGCCTTATTGCTCTGACTAGGACTTATAGCACAATGTTGAATAAGAGTAGTGAGAGTGGGCATCTTTATCTTGTTCCTGATTTTAAAGGCAAAGCTTTCAATTTTTTGCCATTGAGTATAATATTGGCTGAGCATTTATCATTTATGGCCTTTATTATGTTTAGGTACTTTCCTTCTATTCCTATTTTATTGAGTGTTTTAATCATAAATGGATGTAGTATGTTATTAAATGCTATTTCTGCATCAATTGATAAGATCATATTATTTTTATCCTTTCTTTTGTTGATTGATATATTGCATTAATCAATTTGCTTATGTTGAACCATCCTTGTGCCTCTAGAATGAACCCCACTTGATCATGATGTATTATTTTTAATGTATTGTCATATTTGATTTGCTAGTATTTGCATCTGTATACATCAGAGATATTGGTCTGTAGTTTTCTTTTTTGTGTTATTTTTTCCAGGTTTTGGTATTTGGATTATGTTGGTCTCATAAAATGTATTAGGAAGTATTGCATCTTCTTCAATATTTTGGAAGAGTTTGAGAAGGATAGATTTGAAATGGTAGAATTCACTGGTCAAGCCATCTGGTCCTAGACTTTAGTTTTTGGGAGGTTTTTGATAGTTGTTTCAATTTCCTCACTGCTAATCAATCTATTTAGATTTTCCAGTTCTTCCTGATTGAATCTAGAAAGGTGACATATTTGTACCAAGTTATCCATTTCTTCTGGGTAATTGAATTTGGTGGCATATAGTCCTTCTTAGTATTCTTTATCTGTGATGTCTGTGGTGACTTCTATTTCATTTCTGATTTTGTTTATGGATCTTTTTTCTCTTTTCCTTAGTGACTCTAACCAGGGTTTGTCAATTTTATCCTTTTCAAAGAACCAGCTCTCTGTTGTATTTATATTTTGTTCTCTATTTCATTCAATCCTGCTCTAATTTTTGTGAATTTCTTTTTTCTGATAAATTTGAATTGCCTTTTTTCCTTTTTTTCTAGTACTGTAAGATGTAATGTTAGGTTGTTTACTTTGGATTTCTCTTGTTTCTTGAAATAGGCCTGTAATGATATAACTTCCCTCTTATTATTACTTTCACTGCATCCCAGAGGTTTTGATATATTGTATTGTCATTCTCATTTGTATTTACATACCTTAGATCTAATCTTTTATTTCTTCTCTGACCCAGCCATTTTTCAGTAGTATGTTGTTTAATTTCTACATATTTATGGGTTTCTTTACTCCTTTTTGCAATTGATTTCTAATTTCAAGGTATTGTGGTCAGAGAATATGCTTGGTATGACTTCAATCTTCTTGAATTTGTTGACATGATTTGTGACCCAACATACCATCTATTCTTGAAAAGGTTCCATGTGCACTGGAGAAGAATGTATAATCTGATGATCTGGGGTGAAAGGCACTCTACATGTCGGATATGTCCATTTGGTCTAGTACAGTGGTTCTCAACCTTCCTAAGGCCGCGACCCTTGCATACAGTTCCTCATGTGGTGGTGACCCCCAACCATGATGTAAATATCTGCATTTTCTGATGGTCTTAGGCGACCCCTGTGCAAGGGTCGTTCAACCCCCAAAGGGGTCGCAACCCACAGGTTGAGAACCGCTGGTCTAGTATGTCATTTAGGCTGATATTTCTTTATTGATTTTCTGTTTAATGATCTATCTAAAGCTGTTAATATGGTATTAAAATCCCCAGTATGACAGTGTTTTGATCTGTTTCTCCCTTTCATTCTGTGAGTAGTTGTTTTATATGTTTCAGTGCTCACTGGTTGAGTCTATGCTTTCTTGATGTAGTGTTCTTTTTATCATCATAAAATGTCCATCTTTGTCTCTTGTTACCTTTGTTTTCTTGAAATCTGTTTTGTCACATATAAATATGGCTACACCTGCTTTTCTGTGAATGTTATTTGCTTGGAGAATCATTTTCCACTTTTCACTTTTAATCTATCTCTGTCTTTCTTTTTACTTATTTTTATTTTTATTTTTTCTGTCTTTTCATTTTAGACATGTCTCTTGAAGACAGCATATGTTTGGATTTTTTTAATCCAATCTGCTCCTCTGTGACTCTATTTGTGAAGTCAGTCTATTTACATTTAGGGTAATTATTTATGTCTGAGAATTCCTTTTATCCATTTTTTTTCTTTTGTTTTCTGATAGTTCCTTGCCTCCATTAGTTCTTTTCCTTTGTGTTCCTGTCTATTGTTTTTGTTTGGTGTATTTCTTTCTTCCTTTTTATTTTTTAGCAATGAGTCTTAGTTTTGTGTGTGGTTATCATTAGGTTTATGAAAAATAAATTTACATATTTACAGTAGTTTATTTTTTCTGTTGAGTGCATCTGATCTCCATTCTTCTTTGCCATTTCATACCTTTATCCCATTGCCCCTTTATGTTCTTGTTGTCACAAATTATCCCTGTTTATGCTGTAAGTGTTTTGGTGATCTTATTTGTAATGTTGCAACTTGATGTTCTTTCTTTCAGGTACAATAACTCCCTTGAGCATTTCCTGCAATATAGTTTTTCTAGTGATAAAATCCCTCCTCAGCTTCTGTCTGTCTGAGAATGTATTTATTTCTCCTTCATATTTAAAGGATAATTTTGCTGGCTATATTATTTATGGCTGCTAATTTCTCTCTGTCAGATGTTTGAATATCTGGTCCCACTCTCTTCTGGTTTGTTGAGTTTCTGCTGAGAAGTTGGATGGTATTCTGGTTGTTTTTCTTTGGTAGGTCACTTCCTAATTGCTTTGAGAATTTTTCATTTGCCATTGTTTGAAAGTTTTAACACAATGTGTCTTAGAGATAACCTCTTTGGATTGAGATAAGTAGGTGTCCTATTTACTTTTTGGATTTGAGGATCTAGTTCTTTACATGGGTTTGGGAATTGTCATCACTATTTATGCTCATTATTCTTATATTGCTTTTTCTGATGAGTCACATAGTTCTCACAGAAATCTTACTTTATTATCTTCAGGTCTTTCTCCTCTTCGCTCTGCATCATTGCTAGATTACTGTCTTCAATGTCACTATTTTTTCCCTCCATCAGGTTGGCTGTTTCCTATGTTCAGTAGTTCACTCCTAATCTCCTTAATTGCATGCTTTGTTTCTAAGACTTTTGATTGGTTCTTTTTTAAAGTTTCAATCTCTTTGGTAAAGTACTCATTTTGTTTATTAAATTGGTTTCTGAGTGCATTGAATTTTCTATCTATTTTCTTGCATATCGTTGAATATTTTCAGAATTGTAATCTTGAATTCTCTGTCATTTATATCACACTAGAGACTCATTGCATGAAATTCATGCATAGAAGGGGGGGTTCCCTCAGCCCAACCTGCACCCTCTCCAATTGAGAAGCCATTGGGGGGTGTCCAACTGCCAGTTTAGGCCCCATTCCACAAATATCCCTCTCGCAATCTGGGACTGCTGGCTCCTAACTGCTCACCTGCCTACCAGTCTGATCAACCCTAACTTTCCTCCCCTCCTTGCCTAGTTGCCCCCAATGGCCCTCCCCTGCTGGCCTGATCTCACCCCCCAACTTCCCTTCCCTGAAGGCCTGATCTCGCCCCAAACGGCCCTTCTCTGCTGGCCAATTTGGTTCTGATTGGTCTGTTTCTATGCCAGTCAGTGTCAGAAGTTCCACCTCCTATGCAGCCATTGGCTCCCCACAGCACCCACATTTGGTTCTGATTGGTTTGTTCCTATGCCAGTCAGCGTTTCTGGGCCTATCAACAGGGGCCAGATTAGAAAGGTGGAGCCAATCAGCATCCTGGGGGAGGTCTGTAGAGAAATGGAGGTATGGCTGCTGGCCAGACTGGGAGAGAAAGAGAGAGGCAAGTACTGATCAAAAGCTACCTCAGAGGCAATGGATCAGTCCCTGCTTCTCTCTTCAGGCCTCTCTTTGGCCCTGATTTGTAGCCACCTCAGCAGTCAGTGCTGGGGCATGGTGCTTGCAGTGGAAGCAGTCAGCATTGAGCTGACTGCAGAAATGACTTCCGTTGGTCAAGCCTTGGTCATTACTGTTCACTAAGACCCAGGATTTTTATATATTAGGATTGTTTTCTAGAGATTTTTTTTCCTCTAAGCTTCCTCGATACTGTGATTATACATGGGAGACAAGTTTTGGGAGTCCAAGGCGTAGCAGAGATCTCTGGTTTCATTTCTTTGTCTGAGACACAAACAACCATGTGGCAGAACCCCTGTGTTCTGTGCTTACATAGTTGTTTCTGCTGGCTTAATCACTGATAGACTGCTTACTCTGATAGAATGCCCACTGAGACTCTTTTCTTCCTGCTCAATGGAAGTGCCTACTAGCCCCAGCTTTATCCCCTCTCCAGGTTGACCTAGCTGCTAGCTCCTGACTGCAGGGTTGCATTCATGGCAGTCTGAATTGTCCTCCATTGTCACCTCCCTATTTGTTCCCATTTGCCCATCTTTAGATGCTTTCATGCATGGGTCTCTCAGATGTGCCTCTATTCAGCAGGAAATCCTTTGTTGAGTTAAAATTAATTAACTTATTAAAGCTTCAGGAGGAGAGCCAAAGATACCTCTTATGTCACCATTCTTCTCAGATTGATAAACCTTTAATCATGACTCATCAAGAAAGAAAAAGAGAGGACCCAAATAAATGAAATCAGAAATGAAAAAGAAGTGATACAGAACACCACAAAAATATCAAGGATTGTAAGAAAACAAATCATTACATGCCAATTATTGGACAATTTGGAGGAAATAGTGACATTTCTAGAAACATACTATTTTCCAAGACTGAATCAAGAAGAAACAGAGTATCTAAACAGACTGATTTCTACTAATGAAATTGAATCAGTAATAAAAAAAATTCCAACAGACAAATGTTCTGGACCAGACAGCTTCACAGGTGAATTTTACCAAACAGTCAAAGGATAATAAACATTTATCTTTCTCAAACTATTTCTAAAAATTAAAGAAAATAAAAGGCCCTCACGCTCATTTTATGAGGTCTGCATTACCCTGATTGCAAAATCAGACAAAGAAGAAAAGGATCTGCCAGTATCCCTAATGAACATAAATGCAAAAATCCTCAACAAAATACTAGCAAACCAAATGTAGTAATACATTAAATAGACCATACACCATGATCAAGTGGTATTTATTCTCGGGATGCAAGATTTGTACATGATACACCACAAAACAAAATAAAGGATAAAAATCATGTGATCATGTTGATAGATGCATAAAAAGTGTTGGACAAAATCCAGCATCCATTTATGATAAAAACTCTCAGCAAAATGGGTACAGAGGGAACACAACTCAACATAATAAAGGCCAATATGACAAACTCACTGCCAACATCATACCCAAGTATGAAAAGCTAAAAGTGTTGAATGATGACAACATGCTGAAGCCAAGTGCTAACATTCATTGGTTCAAGGAATGTAAGGTCACTGTAAAGACTGTAATGCCAACGAAAGCACATACATTGCACCCTGCCACCAACTTGTTTAACTGACACGCCCCTGCATCTGCCCCCAAGATGTCCACAAAATTGGTGTATTGGCACTGTCCCTGTGGACTGAAAGGAGACTGGTGTTCTCAAACCTGGAACAGGGTCACCTTTGCTCTAGTCAATGTTACAACTGAAGTAAAGTTGTTTGAGACGCATCATGAGTTTTTTTTCTTTATTGATTAAGGTATTACATATGTGTCCTTATGCCCCATTCTTCTCCCCCACCCCCAACTCATGCCCTCACCCCTCTGGGGTCTGTGTCCATTGGTTAGGCTTACCAGTATATCTTTTCTAATAGGTGTTTCTGATTTTCTGGGAACTGGGATTAACACAAATCTAGGGGAAATTATAATGATACTAAGGATATTCTTTGCTCTAAGCTATGGATTTTTATCACCCATCCATAAAACTGTAGATTTTAGTGCCAATAATTCTATCTGAAAATGGCTGTCAATTCTTTTTTTGTATAGACAAGATCTTAGTTATTACATTTTCCTTAACTTGTACAAACTGAGAAGTTTGAACAGTGTGTACCATGGATGAAGCAGCAATTCCTATAGAGTAAATAACAATACTAGAGCAAAGAGTCTTACAATTAAAATTCCAAGAAATCTTTTTTTGTCTTTTTAAGATTTTCCAGGTCATATAACAGTTGGTAGGTTTGATGAGATTACCAAGGTTAGATCAGTAGGAACCTAAGTGAAAGCAGGTTGTTTTAAAATCATGAGGAATATTTTTGGAATGTAGAATTAATATAATGAGATAGTGTGCAGCCTGTGCACGATGCCTCATACAAATGGCTTATTATATTAAGGCGAATCTGGATGGGGCCCGAGAGGAGTACAAAAGAAACAAATCCACAAGGGATGGCAAATACTGTCTTATTGAGAGGTCCCCATAAGGTATAAATAGAGTTATTTGAGCTATAGTTAAAACTATTCCATTTTATAGGTGCAAGAGCAGCAGCAGCTATTTTCCATTGTGTGTTTTGTAGGGTTATTATGTTGTAATTGAGATCCAACAAATCCTCCTCCAAACCAGGAGATGGCATGATTAGCTTCAACATATAGATAGGATGCGGTCCCCTTCCATTTTAGGCTGCTATTGTTTCTATACACAGACTCATAAGGTTTCCAATCCACAAAGGAAAACCTGTTATTAAGTTTGCTGCTGGTGAGTATTCACTATAACAATCTTGCCAATTGATTTCTTCCTCCATGGGGTGCCATTCTGTCCCAGAATTTATCTAAGGACGTAAGCACAGGTGGCCAAGAGTGTCCTCTGCCAATAGAATGGATTTATACGGATGACTCAAGGCACTTACTAAATATTGGCTGAGCATAAATTACACAGGAGACAGACAGGCAATGCACGAATCACACGCGGTTTATTTACCAGAGTCCTGGTGGTTTCCAGACCTCGGCAGGCCACCCGGAGATCCACGCTGACAGACACACACACTGGACGTTGGACATTGCAGCTGCTGCTCGGCGTCTTGTAGAGGCCTCGGCTTGTGGCTCACGGTTCGGACCCAGGGTCCACGGCAGAGTTCAGAGTTCAGGCAGGATGCAGGAAGGGGAGCGGAGAGCGACCGTCTGTGGAGGGGCAGACAAGTGGCTCTAATCTCCTTTGGAGCTTGCTCTCTTTTATGTGCTCAAGCAGACATCTTCAGTGTGTCTTCAGTGTGTCTTATCAGGGGGTCCCAGGTGTTCTGCTATCTAGTCTTTACATGTGGGTACAAACTTCTTTATCTCTTACATGCACATCTCTTTTAAGGGCGTTCACACTTCATTCCACTCTCTAATATGTCACACCCAATTTCTTATTTTATATTTGTATTTTATCCTTATTATTATTACTATAACACATTCATAAAACTCTTTACATAATGGCTTAGCGAGGGGTAGGAAAGTGGGGGTGGGGGTGGGGAAGTGTCTTAGTAATGTTACATTTTCTATACCTCTCCTGGGAGCAAGTAGTGATAGTAGACATATTTGGGCTTTTGTTTCCCTCTCCTTTGGTGTCCATGCTAGCCGGAAACCTCTCTTTAATTCTACACACAAAGGAGCAGCAGTTGCATTCTGGGTCATACAAAAGGGAAGCTGGGTGATGACACCTGTGTAATTATATTTCGCCCATCTGCTTCCTTGTCCCACTTGTTGTCCCCCTGGATGACCAAGGTGCTTGGTGTTATTGGTGACTATACTAGGCGGGGGATCAGCCCAAGTGAAGGGTCTCACCCATGGTGGGTCAGGAACATAAGTCCAATATACTTCCCCATTTGCCCCTGGTAGTATTACCGCACAACTGATGGCTACTAGCATGGCAAGGAAAATGTTCTCAGGCGTTCCTGGGGTTTTGTTTCCCTCACAGATTCACTTTATGATTAGATGAACCATCAGGAAAAACAGTTAATGCTCTAGGAATAGGTTCCTGTCTACTATTCTTTGGTATAATAATAGGATGTAGTATAAAAATTGCAGTAGCCAAAACCGGTGTGGGTTAATGGATAGAGTGTCGGCCTGCAGACTGAAGGGTCCCGGGTTTGATTCCGGTCAAGAGCGTGTATCCTGGTGGCGGGCACAACCCTAGTAGGGGTGTGCAGGAGGCAGCTGATTGATGTCTCTCTCTCATTGATGTTTCTGTCTATCCCTCTCCTTTCCTCTCTGTAAGAAAGCAATAAAATATATTTTTTTAAAAATTGCAGTAATTTGTTTTTTGGTAGGTGACAACAAAGTTCCCCTGAATATCCACTCATCCAATTTGCCAATTTAAATCAGCTTGAAATAACATTTCTAATTGCTTCCCAGTGAGGGGAAGATAAATGCATTGGGGTTCTTCTCCTCTAAGCTGCCTGCAATATTTTCTGAATTGAGATATTAATTAAGCTATGAGTTCTATATATATATATAACCACAGTTTTAGAGGATTGATGCACTAGATGGACCCACTCAATAATAGTAGGAGAGTTTTTATTTTGGAAAATGATTTTAGTGGGACTTTTTGCAGTAGGATTAATCTGTCCTAATAAAGGCAATTCAGGCTGTACCCATGCTACTTGGGCTGAGGAGACTGCCTGCTCAATTCTTAGTAACTCCTTCCTGTTAATGTTTGAGGCGAGAAAAGATTAGTCACCCCCAAGAATAATGAATAAATTTGTCATTTCCCCTATAGAGACTTTTAGATAAGGTCTTAACTAATTAAAGTTCTCTAATAATTTCAAAAAGTCGTTTAAGGTTTTAAGGCAATCCTTTTATATTTCTACCTTCTGAGGTCTAATACATTGATTTTCAATGACAGTTTCTAGATATTTGAAGGGCATTTTTTGTTTTTGCATATTTTCTGGGGCAATCTTTAAACCCCATTTAGGGTTTTTTTTCCTAATTGGGTAAACATTGTTAAAGTCTGCTTTTCCTCTTGGCTTGCCATAAATCGCTACATTAAAGACCTTACTTTCTTTTAGACAGACTTGGTTGCTTTGTTAACAAAAAAACACACATTGAAACCTGTAAAGAATTTTAGTGAATTTATTTGAGCCAAACTGTGGACATATGCCGGGAGGCAGAACTTGAATGAATTCAGATGATGCTCCAGAGAATGGTGGGTTACATTTGTATTTAAACATTGCAATCAAAGGAGGGACAATAGGTGGGTTACATGAAATTCATTGATGATAGATTAAGAGGTGGGATAAAGCAGAGGAAACCCCCAGGATTGGATAAAAAGTAAAATGATGGACACATACTTAGGTAGGTACAGGAAAAATTAACATGATAATGAAGGAATTTGTGGTATCTGTCCTGGTACCCACCCCATTTAGTTGTGCCCCAGGGGCTCCAGAAAAAGGGAAGTTACAAGTTACCCAGACATTTCAAGGGTATGTTATCATAGATGCAAAAAGACAGGTAGGCTCAGTTAAGGTAAAGGTTGACCTTGTCGGTGAAGATACTGGCCTACCATGTAACTGCTCACCATAACTGAGTTTAGTTAAAGTTTAATTTCAGACCATCCTTTGTGGTTGCTTTAGGTCTCTGAGTTTGCAAGACTGTCATGCAGGCCTCCCCTGAGCTTGTCAGGTTAGCATGTGGCCCCTTTCGTCCACACTTTTCAGAAAAACAGGTAGGAGAGAAACTTCTGGCCAATACTGCATACATCTCAAGTAAAAGTAACTTTTTTTCTACTTATGCTGTCTTATTAATGGTGAGGTTTAATGCTTGAATAATGTTTTTTATTTTACTTTATAAATAGTAGTGGAAGAGATTTTTTAATTTCTTCTTTTGAAGCTTAAATTTACTTCTAAACAGCATTCCTTTTGGCTAGTGCTCATTTTCATATCTGTGCAAATTTTAGTTTGGACTTTTTTAGAACCAATTGCTCATAAAATATTGGCTTCACATATAAATGAGTTTATATGAGACCTCGATTATATTGTGAAAAGCTAACTTATTAAGTAATTAAAGTATGTATCTTTATTGAAAAAGTAAAGTAAGCAAACTTATACATTGGAATTATGAAGAACAATCTGAAGAGCAGGCTGGGTAGCAGTCTGAGGCATTATGTATACTCCTGTCTTAAAATTCCACTGCTGAATATTCTGGGGTAGCTTAAGAAGTATCCAGCAACCTTATCCTGCCAAGTTTAGAGATTGTAACCTCTTGTTTTTCTGCTTAAGAGTAAAAGGCCTTTTTTTTTTTCCCCCTGTCCTTTTCTCCTCCCACCACCTCCCTTTCTATATTAACCATTTACTTTGTTCTTGGCAGGGAGATAAGGGCCTGTTCGTTATAGGCTATAACCTAACTAGTCGTCTAGCCTTTGTTTAAACTTTCCTCAGATTTATGACCCTTTTACAACACTTGCAAATAGTTAATTTTAGAACTCATTTTTTTTCTTTCAACCTTTCTCTTTTTCTTCTCATCACATACACAACCTTTGTTGTGGGGCGACCCAGGTGGGACTCGAACCCACCCTCGAAAGACAACCACCAGACAGCCAATTGGAAAATTTAGGAAGCCTTTATTTCCACTGACACAGCAGGGAAGCACAAGAGCCCTGAACTTCTGCAGCAAATGCCTTTTATCCTCAGCTCAGGAGGACTTGGCTAACTTTAATTGGCTAAGCATTACTCTTTATCTAAACTCTGATTAAGCAAGCAGCTTGGAATGCAGATGTCCTTCTTAGGAGTCATTTGTCAGACCCTGTGGTTTCTCAGAGCTGGGTGTGCCTCAGGTACCTGGTGTTTGTGTACGAAAACCACCAGTTCCTGGTTTTACTGTCTCCAGGCCTGAGGTCACCCTGACCTTAATTCGACACCTTATGGGAGGAACACAGTCTGGTCCTTGCCCCTCCACACCTTCAAATTTCACACTTTCAAATTAGCCTTCAAACCTTCTTTCTATGTACTTAAAAAATGCATAACCGTGCCTTATACCTTCCATCAAGTATTTTTACTCTAATATTCTTACTTTCTGTCATCAACTTGTATATACCTTCAGCAATTTTCACAGACCTTTTTCTTCTTTTTCCTTTAAAATATATGTCCATGACTTCTATTATTAAAACCATACAATATTTAAACCTTAATTTTCCAATGATAATGGAAAGTAAACAGCTGGCATTTCTTAGGTGGACATTTATGAACATTTTCACCTTTAAGAACTATATTTTTAGATTTTCTGTAGTAAAAGTTAAAACCAGGTAAACTTAAAACTTATTGGAATATTTAGATGTTTATCATTTAATCAAGCAATGTGCCAAAACTTTTTTTTAAGTATATTTTATTGATTTTTTACAGAGAGGAAAGGAGAGGGATAGAGAGTTAGAAACATTGATGAGAGAGAGACATCGATCAGCCGCCTCCTGCACGCCCCCGACTAGGGATGTGCCCGCAACCAGGATACATGCCCCCGACCGGAATCAAACCTGGGACTTCTCAGTCCGCAGGCTGACGCTCTATCCACTGAGCCAAACCGGTCTTGGCCCAAAACTTTTGAGTTGTCAAAAACTTTGGAAGATAATGTATAGGCATATATAATTACCACTGAAAAAGATTTATCACATACCTTTCATTTTAGTTATATAATTTTGCCTTATAAACTGAGATTTTTAAAATCAATTATTATTACTCAAGGCATTTTTCTTGGCAAATTCTGTAATAGAAATAACTTACTTACCTTCAATGGCTTTAAAATTAAAGTATTATTTTATTTTATAAAAATAGGAGTGCCCTTGGGACCTGGGAGGCAACCTTGGAATGCAGTCCATTATTATTCAAGAACTGTCCATTATTATGGAAACACTAGTCTTGATGCCTAAACAGAGTCTGTATATTTTTCTTGTGTCATTTTTGTCATCTTTCAAAGAAAAACGAAGGCTGAATTAAAATTTTTGTCTCTTCTATAGCATCCATGAAGAGACGGGGCCCTAGGCAAAGAGGCCACCCAAAATCAGGTGAGGCACCTTCCTCTTAAACTAGCCTTTTTCTCTTCATGGGCATAGAACTTTCACAGAAGTCTCCAAACTGTGAGAAATGGCTTATTTATTCAAATTTCAAATAATAGACTGGGAAACAAAACCATGGTGAAAATGAGAGTTTTAAGAATGCTCCTGAGACTGGTTGTCCATTTTACAGGATCACCAAGAGACCTAGTAATTAATGGGCGGGAGCCTTTTTTTAGTAACCTCCCTTTGTCTAGGGCAGTGGTCTCAACCTTCCTAATGCCGCGACCCTTTAAAACAGCTCCTCATGTGGTGGTGACCCCCAACCATAAAATTATTTTCGTTGCTACTTCATAACTGTAATTTTGCTGTTATGAACTGTAATGTAAATATCTGATATGCAGGATGTATTTTCATTGTTATAAATTGAACATAATTAAAGCATAGGGATTAATCACAAAAACAATATGTAATTATATATTGTGAAATATTTATTTCTAATTACAAATAAATGAAATTTTGTCTTGAATCGGGCTTAATATGACAACAGTAAACTACATTGCTACATTTTGCTACACCGAGGAGCGGTGTGTTGGTGTTAGGGTCGAAACGCTCACCGCTCAAAGGAAGGCTCCAAGAGACGTTCTCATGCAAACAGCAAAGGGTTTATTCACCAGCATGCTGGGGCTCACAACATACTCTGAAAGCAGAGCAGAGGCTGAGAGCCCCGAGTCCATACAAGCTGAGCTTATATACTATGTAACAAGCAACAGGGTTATACAAGTCAACACAGAGTTTTATTTCCTCATTCCTGCACCCATCTCACAATCTATAGACTCCGCATATTTCTGATTACCATGGGGTTACGATAATGGGATGGGACTGATGGTTATCTCTGGGTTAGTTTCTGGAGACATCTGGACCATGTCTCCTGTCTCTGTTCTCAACCCTGAGACTGTAATTACAGGATGTAACTGGGGGATATGATTTTAAGCCGAGCTGTGTTAACTCTGGCCCAATCCTGATTTTTGCAACCTTACATTCCCCCCTTTTTCTTGGCAGGTCTCTAATCCTAGAGACCATCAGACTCATTCAGCGCCCCCGTGTATTG